>JAVKPL010015190.1:0-97256 GCA_032173675.1 Gastrolobium villosum | reverse complement strand
TGATTGACAAAATTGACCTTATCAATGTGGTATTCTCTCCATAATTGATACAAAAACCAAAGGTATTTTGTAATTTGCATAAATATTTACAAAGTTGAAAGAAAACTACAAGTTCAAGATATTGAAAGAAAAGATTTTTATATGTTAACCAAAATTCTAAACAAATTAAAATAAGAGATCAAGTACATTCTTTCTACAGGAAGAAGAAACACTAATCTCTAGCCTTGAATGTAAAAAACACTCTACAATGATCTATGATCTCTGTTTTGTTGTGAGAGGGAAGGGAGTGAACACAGACAATGAGTCAGTGGGCAACTGGGCACTAAAATAGAACATATTCATTGCATGAGGTCGAGATTTTCTCATATTAAACCTTCAATTTGTTTAGTCACAAGAAATAAATTGTTAATTAATTAAGATAAATCAAATAGTTATTAGCCAAAATATTCAATTCATATTTACTACTGCTTTTCTCCATTTTAAACAACAATTCAATACATAAACATGTGTAAATTGCACTCAGATTCATGGATTGGGGTAGTCACTGGTTAGTGTTGGGTATGGCTTATACTTCGCATACTGATGAGGGCCTTAGTTGTTGGGGTCAGTAGAAAAGTAACTGGGGTCCTGCTCCCAGGTGAGCGGGCGGGGTCCTAGGGAGCCCGCCCTGCGAGGTCCGGAGGCAGAGCCCCCAGGCCCGTAGAGGCAAGGTACTGCTGTGAGCCTCTGATTTATTGTAATTTTCTTAGGATTTTCTAATCCTATATTTATATTTTCATTGTAAACCGAGTGACTTGAACGAGTAGCGGTGAGGAGGTGAATATAATGTAAACAAGCTGAACATAGCCTAAATTGGGTGAACCAGGCTAAATCTCTATGTCTATTCTCTTTCTTTTCTCTTTTTGTTTGCGATTTGTGTGATTGACGATTTCTAACAGTTAGCAGGATATTATTCAAGTAAGTTTGGTGTCTCACAAAAAGATTCCTTGCTGGATCAGCGACAGACGAGCTCATAGTTGGAACAACAGATTGAAGGCTTGCAGTTGCGATAGTAAGCAGCCCCGCAGCAATCAGTGTCACCACAAAAGAAGCAGTTGTAAGTGCATAAACCACAGAAGAAATCACAGGTACAGAGTCTGCATGATTCATGAAATCATAAATATGTTTTAACAATTATGGATGGCAATTTTTTAAAAAACTTGCAACCAATAAATAAAAAGGGAAAACAATACAAAAAGATACAATAGATTAGGCATGATCATCAGACATACAAACTATAATATCAATACTGTAAAGAACCAATTCAACCCAAAAGCTTAAGCTGTTGGGTAAGGCTACATTAATGGTTTTATATATCTCAACACGCCCCCTCACATGAGAGCAGGCTCTGATACCATGTAAAGAACCAATTCAACCCAAAAGCTTAAGCTGTTGGGTGAGGCTACATTAATGGTTTTATATATCTCAACAGATATCAATAACAACACAATCACCAAAATGTAAATTAAATGAATAAAAATTAGAAAACCTTACAGTGCCTCACTTGTAGAACTTTGGAAGCCAGATTTTGGTTACCGACAACATCACTAGTTACATTCTCCGGAACACTAACAAATACCATATCTTCATTTGCCTGTACCTCAACAACATATGTGCTCCCTTTTTTTTTGTCGAAGCTAGACATAAGTTGCAAGAGAAAGGATCAATTATCAACTGGAAATTGGATTTCTCATAATATAATGTTAGGAAACTATCCATGGTTCTCTATTTTAGATGATGCATATAGAGAGATACAGAGATTTACAAATACAGGCATGGAACAGTACACAATATCACAGAAAATGCAAATCTAAAAAATACTTGCCTTTTTAATGAACCCCCAAAAATTAATATGCAAGAGGCATTGAAGCCAAAAACAGGCTTCATAAAATTGATTAGTATCTGGAAATTGTCTTCTCTTGTCCTCATGCTATATGTACTCAACATCACATCTGGTCTCCTAGAATCTAAATTCCATACATGGCTACATCAGTGGAGAGCAATTGAATCTCAAAATTCTCATACCAACAATGTACAAAAGCAAAAGAAATATGTGCGTGTGCTTGTGTATTTTAGCATGAGAATCTAAATAGTATTCTCATGGTGGATAACATGTACCATAAAGGAAAGTAACTGTCGCAATTGGAGAAACTTGAGTCCCTTGTCTGGTTATTATAGACTCAGAATTGAAGTCAACTGAGATTATAGCAGTTGGGGAGATATTAGCAATCTGAAACATAAGAATCGGCCAACAAAAAAAAAGTAGAAGTGTAATGAGAAGAGATACACTTGGATTAAGCATAAGATATACACAATTAAAGCAAGTCATATCTATGAATCAACTAACCATGAATCCAAATCTCCGATTTCCAAGACTTTCTGCACTCGTTGGAAGAAGTGAACCTTGACTAATGTTGAGAGAATTCATAATTTGTGTGGATGAATTCAGAACTGGAACTGAGAAGTACAAATACACCTGTAGCTTGTTATAGTCATTGGTTGCCTGTACTGTTCTATTTTCACTGTCAAGTTGAAGTAGCTTTTCAGGTATAGGAGTCATGAGGTTTACGTAAACCTTTCTTCTGTCTGTAGATCATACCCAACATAGATAGATGGAAATCAAGTGTTTGAACATCAAAAACTTAGAGAAATTTGGTTTCATTAAAAACCTGCTGACAACAAGCCTCCAACAGAAATTTGTTAATACAACAACAGTAAAGACTACAGGTCCCTTAGGGCATGTTTAGTGCATAGTATAGGATAAGATACCTGATAGTATAAGATCTGATTAAATTTTAATACTATCCAGCATTTGATATGGTATTGTATAAGATAATATCATTCAATATTTTAAAAATTAATATATTAAAAAAATATTTTAATATATTACTATTGAAATGATATGTTAGTTCTTGAGAATTGTACTTGTAAGCAATATTAATACATCAACCCCTTATCAGGCCTAATCCCATCTCCCTTAGGCCTGATTAAGTTATATATCATTTTGATGTATTAAGGGGTTTTGCTGTATAAGCTTATACTATACGATGGTCACACCAAACAATTGAAAATGTCATAACGTATAGTATAAACTTATACTATCAAGTCTTATAAATCACACCAAACAGGCCCTAACATTGTTAAATTTTATTGGATTAAAAATAAGCACGGGTTGACCAACAAAAAAAACTGTTTCATGTTCGTGTTAGGAAAACATGACATGCAAAAAATTCGTGTTGTGTCAACACGAATTCGACCCATATTATTATTATTATTATTTTTATTTTGACCCCTTTTTTTAAATTTTTTTGGTCAATTACAGTTTTGACACATAATTTGCATGTCATTTGTGTCGTGTCTCGTGTTGAAGATTTTGAAACGAAAAAGAATTAATATCGTGTTCGTGTTGCGTGTATCCGTGTTGTATCAAATTCGTGTCGTGTCGACCCATTTTGACACCCCTACCCTACGCATATAAAAGACCGGGCCGCACGAAGGCCACAAACACCAAAGGCATATAGACATGTATATCCATAAAGTAATCATATAAATGATATGTAAGGAATAGCTTAAGATATCTACCAATAAGACATAATAAAAGATAAGCACTCACCAAAATGTATATAAACACTTGAATTTGGCTTTCTGGTAAAGCTGTTACCAGCAATGTCAGTGCAGAAATTCTTATCCATTTCAAGGATTGCCTGGCCATATTGAACTGTAGGGGACAAACTAACGAGAAGAGAATACATGAGGTTTGGCTGCAAAATGCTTAAGGAAGATGGTATAACCTGGCCAGCTCCATAGACAAGAAGCTGCAAAGAAGTATAACAGCAATATGTTAAAAACTGATTCGGTATTATGTTAACATAATACTACTTCTTCAAGAACGCACTCCACCTTATTTTATGCATTTTTATTGTTCCTGGCTAAATAATATGGGTTTTGCATCTTCCATTATCACAACAGAGAAAGCTTAGAAGAAAATCTTATTCATTAAACATGTGTGCAAAACCCTTTTTTGTACTGGTTGAACTCCTATATAAATCTGATTCTTTGGCAAAATATGACAGTTAGTGGAAACAAGACATAGAAGTGTTGAACAAGAAACACAATGCCATGATTGAAAGTATTCATTCTTTTTTATTTTTTATTTTTTTCGGTTACAATAGGAGTCCTACAACCTAGGAGGGGCTAAGTGAATATGGGAATCTCCATGAGTGAGAGGGGCAAATCACATAGCAGGATTATGCACATTCCCAGTCGGCATAATCTAAGTTAATGATGCTATTGATACATAATAAAAAAGAAATCAGAATTTGAGAAATCTAAGAAATTATAGATGTCCATCTACTTACATTACAGGCATTCACAGAATTGCATCCAAAACCTCCTCCACCTATACAGGGTTCACTGAAAGTTATATTTACTGAAACATTTAAAGAACTTGTGAAAGATGTTGGGGCAGTAACATATGCTGTTGGGGGAGTTGTATCTGGAAAAAAAAATGAAAAGTTATTAGAATGGTATTAAATGAAAAACAAATTTATATGTGAAACTCGATTCCCTTTGACAGAACAGTTAAAGCAACATATCTTGTTCCCCTCATTAACATGACTTTGTAAACTTCTTTTTCCATGTGACAAAGATGCAGACAAAAGCTAATTATGCATTGAGGTGAATTTATTATTCAACTCATAAAGGAAAAACTGATTCTGCCGTCATATTTGTGACATAAGCTGTTAAAACTTGATACATTCTTTGTCTCGTATTTTATGATACATTATTTAGAAGAAAAAAGGCTCACCAACAGTCCAGTTGTAGTAAGCACATCCAAGTCCTTGTTTCCCAATGGTGCAGACTTCAAACCTATGATTTCCATCACGCAAGTTTGAGTATGTAACTTCTCTATTTGCACAAGTTGATCCGATCCCATCATCCACCTGCATATATGGTATGTTACTTAAGCTCTACTAATCAAGGTGTAAAGAAACTTGGGATACACCACCCCAAAAGCTAGCTTCAAAGGGTGGGAGTGCCTAAAGCCTTATAAACTCCACATTAGTTGCACATACAACTAATATAGGACTATCTATCTCAACACGCCCCCTCACACAAGAGCCCATTAGACTTGAAGAGTGGATGATGCAACAGGTCCAACTTACCTATACTAATAGAGTCCATAAGAGAAAGTGGGGGATGGCGAGACTCTGATACCATATTAAGAACCTTGGGATACACCACCCCAAAAACTAGTTCAAAAGGTAGGAGTGCTCAAGACCTTATAAACTCCACATTAGTTGCACATACAACTAAAGTAGGAATGTCTATCTCAACACAAGGAAACTAGTGAAGAACAACAAATAAGTATTAAAAAGACATTCAAACTTTGGGTAGAAAATTTCTAAATTAAGAAAGTTGCCCCCAACAACAGACACACAAACCTTGCAACTGAGGCAGCAGCAGCATTTTGAGCAATTAAGAACTTCAAAAGCAAATGTTGCTGTGTTCAAGTGAGAGACTGCACGAGGGGCCTTCAAGAATTTCACAGAAACATCTGAACCACCACATTTGGTGATTGAACACAGTGGTGACAAAAACAAACAGAGTATACACAAACGTAAAACTCTAAGCAGACCCATCTTAGAACTCTAGAGTGGATGCCACTTATGAGTGAAAGAGTGACAATTTTTTTCTGGTTATTGCGAATTAAAGCGTTTGAAGAGAGTGAAGAAGGCTTTCCATGCAGCACTTTTCTCTGTTGAACAGAGATAAAGAGAGACAGAGAGAGATTTGCAGAACTAATTGTGCTAAGAGAGTGCCTTAAACAGTGGTTTCAGTGTGTTCACTCTTCAATGTTTAGTGGCCATTGGTGACTGCGTTAAGTATAAGCCATTGGTGACATCATCTATTTCGTGGCCTTTGACGTAGTAAATGATGTAAGAGAAGCACGTGTAACAATCAAGATAGAAAATTGTTAGAACGAATTCAACCCAAAAGCTTAAGCTGTCAGTGGTGGATGAGGGCACTGTAACAGCCCCCAAACCCTGTAGCAGATATTGTCCGCTTTGTGCCGGCAACCCTCGGGCCCTCGAGCACGCACGGTTTTACGTTCTGGGGTTACCCCCAAAAGGCCTCCACTAGGAAAGGTATCCACATCCATATATATGGCATGCTTTGTTCTCCTTTCCAACCGATGTGGGACATTACATCCTCCCCCACTAGGAATACAGCGTCCCCGCTGTACACACCGGTCCAGGACCAGGCTCTGATACCATTTGTAATGGCCCCGATCCCTATAGCAGATATTGTTCGCTTTGCCCCCCTTCCGGGACTCACGGTTTTACGTTCTGGGGTTACCCCCAAAAGGCCTCCACTAGGAAAGGTTTCCACACCCATATATATGGCATGCTTTGTTCTCCTTTCCAACCGATGTGGGACATTACAAGCACGCCCCCCACTAGGCTTGAAGAGTGGACAATGTCTACCTTTGGGAAGAAAGAAAGAAAGTAAGTGGTTCTCGTTTTATATTTACAAACTTTTTTTTGTTTATAAACTCTTACAAACTACACTATATTCTCCCCGGGAGAGTACAAACTTTTACAAACTTTTACGATTATATACTTACGAAAATACAGTGTAATTTATAAAAAATTTCCAAAAAATTAGTAAACGAATCGTGTCCCCTCGAGAATTACAAGTACCAATCAAGATAGAAAATGGTTACAAGTACAATCAAGATAGAAAATGAACATATCACTAGGATTAGCCTAGTGGTGTTGGGTGTGTGTAATGTGTATTAGGTTGTAAGTTCAATTCCCGTAATATTCAAAAAAAAAATAGAAAATGAACAGTAATCCCGTTGTGAACAGTGGGAGGGAATTTATAGTGATCTGGGACTCCAAAGTATTGGATGAAAATGTAGGACTACGGTGGTCCGGAACATTTTAAAAAATTCCAGTAATCGGGTCGGGTGTATGAACAGTGACATAAATTATATAAGAGAAGCGCGTGTAACAACCAAGATAGGAAATGATCACGAGTAACAATCAAGATAGAAAATGAAGCGCGTGTAACAACCAAGATAGGAAACGACCACGAGTAACAATCAAGATAGAAAATGAACATTAACCTTGTCTGAAACAGTAATCCCGTGTATGAGCAGTGACATAAACAGTACCAGCGTATGAACAATGCTGTGAACAAGTAACTAGACGTATAAATTGCGTATCAACAGTAATTGCATACACGAGTGGTTACACTAATAATACAGAAAATGTAGAGGTAGGGTGAAATATTCATAAATTTATGGATAAAGTGTGTGTCATCTTAAAGGATGTAAAGTTATGTCATCTTAAGAGAGAGGAAGAGATAGATAAAGAAGGAGAGAAAGTTGACAAAAAAAAATAAAGTCGTGGGTCCCAATTCTTTGTGAGAGTGAAAGGATATAAGTTGTGTCATTTAAAATGATAAACACTTTTTCCTAAATTTATTTCATAACACTTCTTATTGGATGTTCACTTTTTTATATGCTAATTTAGAGTGTCTTATTAAAAAAGATTTTCAGTCATAGTAGGTCTAAGAACGACTTATCAACTTTATTATGAATATAAGCTCTTTTTTTATTTCAAAGTAAATTAAATACTTGCTCTTTTAAAATTTAAAAACATTACATGCTGGAGGCATATACAGAGATTATCGTGCTAATAATGAGTTAGAAAATTGATAGGGATATAAGAGGAATGAATAAAATTATAGAGAGGAAGGAAATGTATTGAGTTTTTGAATCCAGAAAACAATGGAGGAAGCTCCTATTTATAGACAAAAAAAAAGTTTCATTATTTGTACAATACCGCGAGCACTGATCTCGTACATGAACAGTAACCATGAACAACAATACTCCGAGATTATATGAACAGTAACTACATGTACAAGTGGCTACAATACTCGGAGATTATTTTATGTGGTCCGGGACTACCATTCTTTTGGTGGTCCCTTAGTGTAAATGGAAGGGTAAAAGTGGAAATGAGAAAAAATAGCAGGGATAAAAAGGGAAAGAAAAAATTGATATTGTGAGAGGGAGCACAAATTATTGAGTGGTCCTTGGACCATAAAAGATATTTCCCAATATAGAGGAGATGTAGAGATGTAGGGAGGTGAAACATCTTTAAATTTATTTCATAACAACTTCAACTATTTTTGTTGCTCAAAATATGCTAACATTTTAATTTTAATTTTAAAGCTATTCGAACTTTATTCATACTAATATTTGCATAGAAAACATAGTAAAAATGTTGCTGTGCGGAGGTATTACTTGACTAATTGTTCAATTAGGTTTATTATTATTCACCAATATAAAAAACTTCAAATATTTACAACACTTCACTCATCAATGCAAATATAAGAATATCCATATATACTTATTCTTAATAATTAATTCACTTATACTCAATTGATGAATGAGGGGGAGACTTTAGCACAAATAATGAAAATTGAAAGAAAAAATAGCATCATAAATGCAAATGAATTAACGTGGTATGAACTTCAATGAATAAAAAAAAAAAAAGTAGTGATCCAATTCTACAATAGGCCCCACGATATGATAAAAGAAGTGAGGATAAAAGGTGAGTGGAGACTAGAGATATTTCGTTCTCTCTCATTGAATTAGTGATTGCATGATTTGAGTGATATAAGTTGTCTGAGAAGCTCAACTTTAGAAATGTTATCTCCCGTGTTATATTACATTCTAACTCTTATCATACAATTCTACGCTCCCATCCAGTATATAATAATAAACACAATCATTCAGATTCTATTACGAGTTTCATATTAGTTGCCTATACAATTAATATGAGATTTATAAAGTCTTAGATACTCCTATTCTTTAAGCTGACTCTTGAGGTGATGACTTCAAAGTCCATAATAATTGATACTTTAATTGAGAGCTGAAGCCACAGAAAGGGCTACATTAAGGTGTCATATCTCCCAAAAAGGTATTACACTAAATACTGATAGATGAGTGAAGCTTCCAAAAAAAAAAGGCTACCACCATGTCAATGTCGATAGAGAGAAAGTCATCGTGGACGTCGGCCTTTAAAGTGGAAATATTTTTTGTGCTCCAGTCCAGAACCACCCAATGATTTGGTGCTCCATCTCACAACACTAATTTTTTCTTTCCTTTTTTACCCCTGTTATTTTTTTTTCTTTTTTAATTTTATCCCCTCATTTATACTAAGGGACCACCTAAAAAAAGTGGTCCCGGTCTATACTAAATTCTCTCCTTTAGTGGAAATTTATTATTATTAAAAGAGTTGCTTAGTCTATTCGCGTTGCTTTTTCTGATTGCATTAGGTGGGTACTACGGAATGTGGAAATTCATTATTATTAAAAGAGTTGCTTGAAATCAAATGGAACTCTTACCTAGCTTTTGGCCAGAATCACCGTCCGAACAGGGAAGACCTAACCCTGTGAGTGAAGTTGAGGACCTTTTAGAGAGAAGCGTAAAGAAATCGAAGGAAAACAACTTGGAGGACCTAGCAATGGACGATGAGATGCAGGATGAAGAAACTTCTAAGGAGAAGGATAGCTCTAAAAAAGTTAGAGGTTTAGGAAGCCTCATCGTCCGGGGCACAGGGATAGAAGGAGGAACAGAGAGGAAAGTAGTCTCATATAAAGACGTTGTGCTCCAACTAAACGACGAGGAGAATGAGATCTACAGTGATGAAGAGGACCTAATGTCTTCTTTAAGAAGAGAGGAAGCAGAAGCGGAAGAAGAGGAATATGAAGCCCCGGCCTTTCAAGCAAACCCGCTATGTCCTGTTTACTATGTCTCTGCTAAAGAGCATAGAGAAGATTGCAAGAAATGGAGGAAGTCCTTGATAGTGAAACTAATGGATAAGAAGCTTAACAAATGGATGCTGATCACAAGGCTGCTCAGGCTATGGAATCTAGTTGGAAAATATGAAACAATTGATCTAGATAATGGTTACATTCTCTTTAATTTTCTGGATGACAAGGACTATTATCATGTCCTACATGAGGGCCCCTGGATTGTGTTCGAACATTATGTGATTGTTCAAAGATGGAGACCCATGTTCGACCCGTATGAGGAACAAATGAAGAGATTGGCAGTGTGGATCCGCATACCTGGACTCCTCATGGAATTCTATACATCCAAACATCTTTGGAGAATAGGAAATCTTCTGGGGAGAACGCTTAAAGTAGACCAGAATTCTTTGAGGAAGGTAGAAGGTGGTGTTGGAGAATATACAGAAAAAGCAAAGTTCGCAAGACTCTGTGTAGAAGTGGACCTCAGAAAGACCTTCATTCCCACGGTCGAAGTGCTGGGGAAAAACTTCAATGTAGCGTATGAAGGCCTACACCTTATCTGTTTTGGGTGTGGGAGGTACGGTCACAGATATGAAAGCTGTAATGTAGGTGAGTCCAAGATCCTGGATTCGGGGAAGGCACAACCAGTGGAGAAGGAAAGATTGGTGACTACCATAAGCACACCCACAGAGGTGAAGGAGGCGGATAGAGCTTTTGGCTCTTGGATGGTTGTGCAAAAATATCAAAAAGGTCGCAATGTCAGAGGAGAAGCAAAACCGAAGATGGAGGTTCGATCTGGACCAAAGAGTTCAACGGCCATGGTTAGGACTAGCCAAGGAAATCTCGCTGCCGGTGGAGAACATTTGATTCAGACTTCCCGTTTTGCCATCCTGACAGAAGACGAAATTCCAGAAGAGCAGCTGATGAAAGAGCCAGAGGAGCAGCCTTTTGATGGGCCCAAGGAGCTGACTTCCCGAATTGCCACAGATGAAGGGACAAATATGCGAATAGCAGGTAAGGAGCAGTGCTTTTCAGGAGACAGTGGCAATAAGGTCAGTAAAGCTAATCAGGCCTCATCTCTTAAAACCCAGTCTAACCTGCTGAAACTTGGGCCCAAAAGCAAAAATAAGAAGAATCAAGGAGCTTCTAGCTTCAGGAGGTAGACCAAGATAGGAGATGGCCAAATTCTGTCCTCAACGAAGGAAGCACCTTCGACTGTTTGTTCGGACAAACTTACTCCCTTTCAAGAGGAACAAGACACTCTTCTTCTTATGAAAGTCATGCCTAAAAAGAAGGATGAGTCAAGCCATTCTTGTACGACTCCGGCCCATATTAGCTCCGGAGATGGGTGGAAGGCTACATCGGCAGGTAAGGAAGGGAAGGAGAATAGGAACAAAGGTGGTGGCCGTGACAGGGGGCTCCTTCTTCCGGGAGATCCTCCCAAGGGCCAGATGCCTCGTCAGGTGCTTGTGGAACAGGCCTTAGCTGGGGCCACTATTGAGTGCAATATAGGGACCGGTGGAATGTGTACCCCCCACCACAACCCCCACATTTCTCAATGAATGTGCTTATCTGGAATTGCCGTGGTGCTGCCAAACCCAGACTCAAGGGCATCATGAAGACTTTTACCAGAAATCACAAAGCAGAAGTGGTGGTTCTGTTAGAGCCTAGAATTAGTGGTGCTAGAGCCAAAAAGGTAATCCGTAATCTGGGTTATATGAATTATATTATAGAAGAGGCAGTGGGATATTCGGGTGGCATCTGGATTCTCTGGAATCACTCTCAATATACTATTGAGCTGGTGGATAGAAGCTCCCAAGCAATTCTGGTTAGAATGAAATCCAACAATTTTTCCACGTTTATGTTTTCAGCTGTCTATGCTAATCCGAGTGCTGAGAGAAGGAAGGTTTTGTGGAACGAGTTGAGGAATTGGAACCAGCTGTATGATGAGCCTTGGATTCTTGCCGGAGATTTTAATGAGATTCTTTCAATTGAGGAAAAGAAAGGGGGAGCCCCTGTGGACATTGGCAGGTGTAGTGAGTTTGCGACTGTTCTGGATAATTGCCATTTGATGGACTTGGGCAGTTCAGGGCCTTTTTTCACGTGGAAGGGGCCAAAATTTGCTCACCTGGACAGGGTTTTCAAGCGTCTGGACCGTGCCGTTGCCAATGTAGGTTGGAGGAATGCCTTTGATGATGCTGTCATAAGGGTGTTGCCTAGAACCTGCTCTGATCATAATCCTATTCTTATTTGCCCTGTCCCGGATAATTCTACTTGGGAGGACCGTCCTTTCAGATTCTTTCCCCCCTGGATGGACCATCCTGAGTTCAATCAACTGCTTCGTGACAACTGGCAAGGGGCTTTAGACACTTTTGGGAACCTCAAAGAATTCATCCCTACTCTTAAATTCTGGAATGAGCATTCCTTTGGCTTCATTCACAGGAAGAAGTTGTCCTTGCTTCGCAGACTTGATGGGATTCAAAGAAGCCGTGATTATGGCTCCAACTTGTTCCTCGAGAAGCTCGAAAGAGATCTGAATCAGGAGCTGGAAAACATTTTCGTTGTGGAAGAACAGCTGTGGTTTCTCAAATCCAGGACTCAGTGGATCAAGGATGGGGATAAAAATACGCATTACTACCACACTACTGCTATAGCCAGGAGAAGGAGGAACAAGATTCTAGCTTTAAAGAATGACATGGGTCTTTGGATCAGTAATGAGAATTTGCTCAAAACCATGGTCACCTCTTTCTTTAAGAACCTTTTCTTCGAACCCCATGTGAGTAGGATTTGGGTTAACACTTCTGATTCGTGGCCGAAGCTTAATAGCCTAGATGGGCAGAGGCTGATTAGTAGTATATCTAAAGAGGAAATTAGGGTGGCAATCTTTCAGATGGGCCCTCATAAAGCCCCTGGAAATGATGGTTTCCCTGCTGCTTTTTATCAAAGGAATTGGGACTTCCTAGCTGATAAGGTGTGTACTGATGTTATAGAGTGCTTTAATAACCCGGAGAAAATTGGTATCATCAATGAGACTCTTCTGGTCCTTATCCCGAAAATTGACATTCCGGAGAAAGTGGACCATTTTAGACCCATTGCCTTATGTAATGTGTTATATAAGACGATAACCAAAGTGCTGGTTAACAGGTTCAAATCTGTTATGGATAAGCTGGTTTCCCCTTTCCAAACTAGCTTTGTCCCGGGGAGAATTATCCATGATAATGTTATCATTGCCCAGGAGATGACCCATTCGATGAATAGAATGACGGGGAAAAAAGCTTACATGTCCATCAAAATCGACCTGGCTAAAGCCTATGACAGGCTGAATTGGGGCTTTATTCACAATGTGCTCCTGGAAGCTGGTTTCCCCCCCAAAATTGCTGATGTGATCAAAGCCTGCATTTCGTCCTCCAAGTTTCAGGTTCTTTGGAACAATAGCAAATCTGAAGTGTTCACCCCCTCTAGGGGTATTCGGCAAGGGGATCTTATCTCCCCCTATTTATTTGTGCTTTGTATGGACAAGCTGTCCCACCTTATTGCAGAAGCTGTCAAGGCTAGAAGATGGAGGCCTATGCGAGCAGGTAGAAAGGGTCCTGGGATTTCTCATCTGATGTTTGCTGATGACTTGGTTCTTTTTGGGGAAGCCTCCATCGACCAGCTGGATGTGATGCTGGACTGTTTGAAGAGCTTCTGTGACATGTCAGGCCAGGTGGTGAGTATAGAGAAATCAGTGATCTACTTCTCCAAGAATACTAGTTCAGAGGTCAAAGACTCTATCTCTCAGGCCAGTAATTTTTCGAAGGCTGATTCCTTGGGCAAATATTTGGGATCTATGTTGTTTCATGGTAGAGGTAGGAAAAGGAACTTTGCCTCCGTCATCCATCGTGTTAAGGCTAGACTCTCAGGTTGGAAGAGCAATCTTCTTTCCTTTGCTGGGAGAACTACCCTGGCCAACTCAGTGCTAAGCTCTATTCCAACCTACCATATGCAGCATGGCCTTATCCCTAGATCGGTTTGTGAGGAAATTGAGAAGATTCAGCGATCCTTCATTTGGGGAGACAGTGATGGCAAGAGGAGAACCCATCTTATTGCCTGGGATAACTTATACAAGCCAAAGCATGCAGGGGGGCTGGGGATTCACTGCCTCAGAACCCATAATGATGCTTTCCTCTTTAAAGTGGCCTGGCAAATTATGAATTGCCCGAAGGAGCTTTGGGTTCAGGTTCTTTTGGGGAAATATAAGAGAAATTTGGATCTGAGACGTCATATAGCTTCTCAATCTTATGACTCTCACCTTTGGAAAGGCCTCTGTTTGATTTGGCCGAGTTTCTTGAACTGTCTTCAATGGAAAGTGGGCAATGGTAATGATACCTTATTTTGGGAAGACCGTTGGACTCTCCTGGATTCTCCTTTGAAGGAGCTGGCCATTTCCAGCGATAGCATTCTAGACTTGAGTGCCCCTGTGGCTGAATTTGTGGATGTTAGCACGAGAAACTGGAATTTTGATAGCCTGCATAGTGCTCTCCCTGAGGATGTCATCCAGCATATCAGATCCTGGGTTCCTCCCTCGGCTGATAAGGATCCAGATTCCTTAGTTTGGAAGAGCAATATTTCGCTCAAAGGTATGGTTAAATTTGCGTATAATAGCTTAATGGAATTTGACAGGTCCCCTCTTGATCCGGTTTGGAAAATCATCTGGAGATGGCCTGGTCCTCAAAGATTTCGGCAATTCACTTGGCTTGTTATGCATGGCAGAATTCTAACTAATGAATACACTGCAAAATGGGGAGGCTCTGCTCAGTGTAATTTCTGTAGAGACAAATCAGAATCCATTCTCCATGTGCTTAGAGGCTGCAAGAAGGCTCATGCTATCTGGAACTACTGGTTTGCGGGTCATATCCCAGAGGAGTTCCTTACTTTTAATCAAGAGGAATGGATTAGGAAGAATTTACTGGGCAAGTGGCCTCATCCCCAGCTTCTTATTTGGCAAGATATTTTCTTTGTTTCTATTTGGTTCCTTTGGACTTGGAGGAACAAGGAGAAGCATGATCCGGACTTCATCAGACCGACTAACCAACCTTTGTTTTTGGAGCTCTTCATCCACGACATCAGGCAGTCTTTAAGCATAAGGGAGCACAAGGCCAAGTCGCAGACGGACCGCAGCTTGGTGCGCTGGAAATCTCCGCCTATGGGCTAGATGAAGCTGAATGTTGATGCAGCTACTAGTCTGTCTCCTGCTTTGGCGTCCTGTGGAGGCCTCCTCAGAAACGAGCAGGGCAATTGGGTAGTGGGATTTACCTATCTGATTGGTGTTTGTGATATTCTTACTGCTGAGCTTTGGGCTATCCAAAGAGGTCTCTTAACAGCATGGGAGTTTAATGCTAAGAAGGTTATTGTGGAAAGCGACTCCCAGCAGGCTATTCAATTGATTTCTGGGCATAAGAGTATTAGCCACAACAAGGCTCTGGTAGAAGAGATCCAAATGTGGATGGAGAAGGATTGGGATATTGTTTTTTGCCACGTGTTTAGAGAAGGGAACTCGTGTGCGGACTGGCTGGCTAAATTTGCCTTCCAGTCCCAAGATGTCTTTGTTTTACTTTCCAGTGCCCCTTCTGGTTTGAATCTGTTGTTACAGAAGGATGCTACTAGTTAGTAGTTGTTTTTGTGTTTTCTGTTTTCTTTGGGCTTAGGCCCCTTCTTTTTACTAAAAAAAAAAAAATTAAAGTAAAAAACGAAAAGTTACCGCAAAAGAAAACAAAAGATGATTATTATTTCGTACTGAATGGGACACCTTTTGAGGGCATGAATGAACTTACATGATCTCTAGATTCTCTACAGCATGAGACATAAACTCGTGGACAATATGTTTTATTCTTGAAAAGTAACCATTCTATGTTTGTTTGTATTTTTTCATATAAGATAACTATCTCATATTAGGAATACGACTTCTATACTCAAAATGGGAGTTAATTGAGTATTATAAAATTTTCGCAAAGCTTCCTTTTAATTTCTAAATAATCATTACAAGCATACTTTGATATATGAAAAGTGTTGAGACTCTGAAAAGAGACTCTAATTATCATTGGGTCAATTAAATTTTAATTGAATTAACGTGACCTGGCCTAATAATGTTATAATTTAACACACTTGGGTGAAAATTGTTGATGGACCTTTTATTGTTTTATTTCAGCTAAATAAAAGCCCAAAGCTCAAGGTTGAGAGAAGCCCATCAGGAACAGCCCAATTCAGCAATGCATAGAGGGGGGAAAGAGTAAAAAGAAGAAAAACTAGATAGGAAGAAGGGCACAATCATCGTGGGTGACTCATTTCAACCTAAATTAGAAAGCTATCAAACCCTATCCCTTTTTTCATCTTCCCTCATCGAAGCATTCAGCCTCATCAATCCATTTTCCATGGTTTTCTAGCCCAATACATGATCCGAACCAAACTAGTTTCACAAAATACAATTTACAAAAGAAAACCTCAACTGTTTTGTGAACCTGAGCTAGTTACACTTCGTTGGTAAAGAGTGCGGGTGGAAAGAGAAGATGCTTGTGCAAAGGATGATCGAAGAGTGAGAGCAGAGACACGTGGCTGTTGATGCAAGGGTCACGAGGCTTTCACATGCAAAAGAAGAGGATATAAAAGAAGGAAGAGCATCACTGGGGGAGGACGATCTTCTTCCTATTACTTCTTGGTTGATATTTCTTTAAAATCTATTTTTTATTTTGACAGTAGCATTTGATTTTAGTTTTAAATTGTTATTTTCTTTTGTTTCATTTCTGTTTTGAGCTACTCTTATGGGTATGAGCTAGTTCTTTTAGAGGTTGGGTTTAGGTGATACCCAAACCTTAGTGCTTGGATGAATATTTGATTTTCTGGATTTTAATGTTTTATCTCAGTTGTTTAATGTTATTTTTGTTGTTTAAATTTTCTGTAGTCCGGCCGGATGTTAGAGGTTTTTTCAGGAATTAGTTGTTGAGAAGCAACTTATTCTGGACTCTGCATTAAAACTCATGGACTTGAATGAGAGATCATTCAAGGGATTTCCCTTTAGACATGAATGAGTCCTCCATGTAACATTGGACTTGAGTCTCAAGAGTCCTAATCTCACTTGGCATAGAGATATGGAAGTGGTTGATTTTGGATAAAATAATTGTTAAGAGATTAAAAATTAACAATTGAGTTCCGTTAACTGAGAATTTTTGGATGAACAACTTGTTAATCAAATTATTCTTGCAAGCACCGTGGGGAAGGAGAATCGAAAATCCAACCTGTTTTTCTACATATTTTCATCAACTCAATTTTTTCTCTGATTTAGAATTTTAATCATCTTTCTATTTTTTACAATTTCTTATTATAAAAAGTTTTTACATCAGACCTTAAACAAAACATTCCTCAAATTGATTTCTTACTATTTTTCTTCCTTTAGATCAAGAAAAGTAATTCATAAAATTATAAAAAATAGTAACGTAGTTAGTGCTATTTCATATTAGTCTTGTAATTTTTTTTATTTTTTATTCTCTTTTTAGATTAGATTCAGTTTTAGCAATTGCAAATTTTAGTCAAGTCAAAAACGCCAAATGATCCTTGTGGGAATGATATTAGGGTCTCAAATACGCCCTATATTACTTGTTATCACGTATACTTGCGCGCTACTTGCATAAACGTTAGCAAGGCAACAAAAAGCTAATCAATGCATTTAAACAATCCATAACATATAATCTATCACAAATTGAACTTATACTAGCACATACAAGATATCAAAGAAACAATTAAAGTGCTAGAAATAAAGAGTTTAGAGTTTAAATAATTACAAACACAATATATCCTGGTTCGGTTACCTCCACTTGTGACCTACGTCCAGACTAAAGCCACTTGATCAACTCTTTCGCTAATGGCCAAGTTTCATGGATGCGTGACAAGCTTTTATAATCTTCTAAGACTTCTGGTTCTTGGATACCTTACAATCTCCAAATTTATGGGTACTTGAAAACCTTACAATTCTCTCCAAATTCACTTAGGTATTTGGCTACATCTCAAACAATGGGTTTTACAACTTTTTCAACTCAAGAATACAAGAAGGAAATGTTTGGAAACGAATATAAGTTCTCAAAGCATGGATATACAACTTGAAGCACTATGGGCTATGTAGCACCGATACGACACGCGACACGTGACACGACACGACACTCCGACACGTCAATCCTAAAAAATTATGGATTTCGACACGTTGGGACACGTTTTAATATTAAATAATATTTTTAATTTATATAGTTTATATTTCATTTAATATTTAATAATTTAACAGAAAAATGAAACTAAATTAATAATACCCATCAACACGTTATAAAGATGGAAGCTTTAATAAAAAAAATAAAAACTGGGATGAGAGAGACATAATATCAGATAGAGAGATCAAATCATATTAGAGAGAGATCAGAGAGAATGAGATACAATAAGAGCGTAATAGGAATTGACAACAATGATGCTAAGATGCTCTCTTATCTACTTAAGGGGAAAAAAGACAAAAAAAATAAAATTGATATGATCATGTGGAAGCTTTATTAATATATTTTAATTTTTTTTAAAAAAAAATTTAAAAAAATTTAAATTTTTTTTTAAAATTTTAAAAAAAAATTAAAAAATTACGAAAATGCCACTTGACCGTGTCGGACACGGTCAAATTCGCGTGTCGGAATGGTCAACGTGTCGGAAAAAGTCTACCGCGTGTCCGACACCGTGTCGGAGCGTGTCGCCGTGTCGGAGCGTGTCGGACCCGACTCTTCCTGTTTTTACAAGTGTCCGTGCTTCCTAGACTATGGGTATATGGATTTTCAAGATATGAGCTCAAATATGTTTGATCTTTGAAAGTTATGAAAGAATATGCAAATGATATTGTAGAAGCTCTCAAAGTATGCTTAATATGTGTAGGAATGATGTCCAGTCATTTTTAGGACCATGGGGGAGGTATATATAGTGATTTTTTTTTCAAAACTAGTCATTTATAGCTGTTATAGGCTTTCTATCGCAGAGGGAATCTATTACCTTGCTGTGGGAATCAATTCCCAAGCCTATTAAAAGTTAACATTGTTTCGTATTTTTAGTATAACTTGAGCTATTATTGTCAGATTGATGTGATCTTGGTCTCGTTGGAAAGATAAAAGAAAGATCTACAACTTCTAAACACAAGATCCAAATCCATCATCTTTGATACGAAAATTTGTATGGAAGGAAGAAGCGAAATTATGCAGCAAATTTTAAGTTCAAATGTGTTCTATCTTGCTTCGAACCACTTTTTATGAAAGATCATGACTTGATAAATATGTTTTGAAGTTATAAAAGATGTTAAGGATCTTTTCCATGGATTTCTCAAATTTCTTTCAAGTGTATAAAAGTTATGATTATGCAATTTGAAAAACACATTTACTTTGAGAAAACTTTGAGCTCATGCAATGCAATCTACCATATACCATCACATATATTCTAAGTCCTAAAGATATATTCTTTATGTGATTTTAGACTTAGCTTCATGTCTTGTGTCTTGAATCTTTACTTGAGCTTGATGCTTAGACTTGTTAGATATGACAATTCTTGACTGTTTGTTGGTCTTGATCATTTTTCACCATGGTTGTGATATTGAGTTTCTCTTAGATGTTGTCCATGATTTGTTGTCTTTGATCTTGGCGTTGCTATTCTAATTATTCCTTGTTGCTCTTAATCTATTGATCTTGCCACTTTGATATGTCATTACTCTTCTTGTAGGGCTATAACGTATATCTTCTATATCCATATATGGTTGATGTATTTTGCTCTTGATTAATATTCTTCTCTTTTCTTTGTTGCCACTTTGTAATCATCAAAACATACATTATATCTCTCATAAAAAATTATGCCACTATTTTTTTCTTTTCTAAATGGGTGGTGGACCCCACTATATCTTGTGTTTATAGTAAGAGATACATATCTCCAACAACTTGAGAAAATAGAACCTCATGTTTTAATGGCAATACTTTTCTCCTAAGAAAAGTTAGAGATATAAAGAAATGGCCCCCTAATAAATAAAAAATACTGGTTCAAATTTCGATGGTTGTGTGCAGGTGTCGCAACCGGATCGCGACGTGACGGCGAAAGATTAAAAGTTTAAAAAACCATGGAATCGCCACCAAGGTTTATTTGGAAAACATTGAAAAAATCCTTTTTGTTTGAAAATTGGTCTTTGAAAACAGATTTGGATTCGAGAGTCGATTACGAGTAAGAAATGTGTTAGCACCTTACACCGTCCGTTTAAAAAATGGTTATCTTATATTAATTGTGTAAATTATTGACAAGATTTTAAATATTTATTTCACCACAAAGAATTAAAGAAAAGAAAACTAATTTTTGAAAAATAAAAATTTATGCTTGACGGGATGCGTCCTGCTCCGACGTACCCCTCAGTACAATAGGAAACTCAAAGCTATTTCGTTCTGTAAAAAATGTGTGTTTGTTGGTTAGTTTTAATTTTGAAAGAAAATGATTTTAATAAAGACTATTAATTTTTGAAAAGGAATCCATCATAGCTCAGGATTTAAGGTAGCAAAACTACACGTAAATTCTTACGAAACTTACAACACTCGAGGATGAAAAACCATACATCAATGTTGTACATTGTTGCTAGAGTTTTGAAAATAATTATTTATTTTTTTTGGACCTTGAAAGAAAATATTTTACTTGATAAATGAATCCGCATTAACGTAAAATATGGACAAACATGACAAAATAAGAAAAATAAAGGAATAAAAATACCAAAACTTGAATAACAACAAGACAACCTACTTTTTCTAAATTTTTTTGATTTTTTTATGAAATTCGACTAGACAAAATATGAAACCGCAGCCACCGTAAATGATATTGGAAAACTTGACCTTTTCAAAAGTATCAAAAAACCCACCGCCTAAGCTGTTCTGGTTTCAAAATGGATGAATAAAAAAAGGGCTCCTTTTTCTAAAATGAAGGTACAGTGGCTTATCTATAGACTATAGCATTTGCACAAGTCCAATGGGAATAACCACCTTTGTTTTTATATTTATTTATTTAAAACATGGCTGAGTCCATCTTTGTTTTTTTATTGTTATTTAAAACATATATATCATCTATAATTTAACATGATCAGAAAAAATTTCTTACACTCATAACATTTTGTGGGGCCCACAAAAATAAATAAATAAATTCTGATACACAAAATGAATCTCTACAACATAAAATAAACACTTTTCCTACAAGATAGTTGTTATAAAATCGATACATATAATGGTTAGACGCTTTCAGCCTACTTCCCATTAGGGCCCGTTTGTTAGACGGATTTTTTTATGATTTCTTGAATTCTGAGGCTTGGTAAACTGAAATACAATATTTGCTTAATTAAAAATGTGAGATAATCCCAGAGAAGATGAAATGATGGGATTTCAAAATCAACGTAAATTTTTTTAGAATCCCAATAAAAAAATTCCACCGATCAGATGGATTTGTATGTTTCCCGAATAAACCAAAAAGTAATAGTGAAGTCATAGACAAAAATGATCCTGTGACTTGTACTTGTGTCGTAAAAAAGCAGATTAATATATAAAAGTGAGGGTACATCTGTAAATTCAACCCAAAATTCCATCAAAATTTTACTATCAACAAACATAACAATATTGAAATTTTACAAATATTCCCACCAATATTTCTGCCTACCAAACACATTTTTTTCTAACATTTCCCAAAAAGTTATTTCCCAACTATATTTCCGAAAATCATGATTCCCACAAAAAAAAAAAATTATCATCTACCAAACCCATAAATATACATATCATGATTTACAAATAAGAGGATAGATATTCTTACTACCAAAATCTTCTACTACCAACTCACTACCTATTTAATCACCATTGGATTAACATTTTCTCTTTTTTCAAAAACTTTTTAGCATTCTTTCTCTTTGATTCAATGGTGATTAGATAGGTAGTAAGTTGGTAGTAGAAAATTTTGGTAATTAGAATATTCCTCTGCAAATAAACAATAAACAAAAAAAAGGATAAAGCAATATTATGATAATATCAGATAGGTTCTTTCATGTTCAAATAAAAAAAAGGAAAAATGGAAAAGGCAGGTGACCCTTTTGTTACCGTTGAAGAAGAACTGCAGTGGAACTTGATGCACCTGGCTATGAAAGCAACGCGGTGGACAGCTGGAGACGCAACGGCAAGGTTCACGGTGGTCTGGCAACGAGGTTGGTGGCCTGAGGAGCGACGGCTAACACAGCGGTACACTAAGATTAGTTGGATTTCAGAGTGTCTCGGTCAATGCATACACCCTCACAATGTTGGGTTTGGTTGGATATGATCGTTTAAGGTTGTGGGTTTGTGGATCTGAAAGTTTGTGTTTTTGGATTTGTGGGTCTTTAGATGAAAAGAAACTTGATGTTTCTCTACGCCTCTTTCTCTGTTTTTTCTATCTTCAAGATTTTTATTTTATTTTTGTTCTTCTCCTTTTTTCTTTTTGGCCATCAGCCCCCCTTCTTTACGTTCTTATTCTACCAAGGCTTTATAGAAGAAGCCAAAGAAAACCATCATTTCTTGCCCAACAAATTAAAGAGAGATTTTTGCATTGGTCCTTTCCAAATTCTTCTTATGTCCATTACTTCCGAATCTTAACTCTGCACCCTTGCTATTTTTGCTCCCTGCCATTCCTTTGGACCAAGTGAATCTTACGGAGGCGGAAGAGCTCTCTTTGCAGTGGCGGTAACTTGTAGCTGAGGTGAAGGGTATTCTTTGATGTATTGGAAGGGTACCATATTCAAACCATATGAACATCTCCTCAGCCCCGTACTTATGGATTATGTTTTTCCCGTTCTCGCAGGTAAACATGATTTGTAAGAGTGGCCAACCTCATTGCAGAAGATACGTCAATGATGGAATTTTTATTTTATTTTGTTCTTTTTTTTTTTTAATTTCTTGGACAAAATATGATATCTACCGCATGAGATAAATTTTTCTCTTGTTGCAGTAGAAAAGTATTGCCTATGTTTTAATCACAACAATGATTCAACATATCCAACATCGTAAGTGTCTATATATATATATATATATATATATATAGATGTAATATTCAAAACTATAATTATAACTCATTCATTAATTGGAAGCGTACTATATAGATAAAATATATCATACTTTACTTTATTCATGCTTAACATAGAATAGCCTTTACGTTTTCTAAAACTCGAACTAATCCAATATTTCTAACACATAATAGCCTGTATGATGCACTTAAAGTTGACCCATTCCACATGGTCTAACCATTGACTCAAGAAGCTCAAAGTCAACCAGAGTTGTGGCCCAATAAATTGAAAGAAGTAATGATTTGGAATATAACAAATTATGATCAAATTCAAGTTCCAATAAAGCAGTAGATATGATTATGATTTATTTGTCAAGAAAAGAAAAGAACAAATTTGGCATGATTTAGATCTAAGATTTGGGATGTGTTTTGAATGATTTAATTGTAATTATTCATTTATTTTTGTAAGTTAGTTACCGTTATATTTATGTTAGGAATTTTTCTTATTTTTAGGATTTTAGATTTGTGAGTTTTGAATTTTGGATTAATTTGTAATTAGTTTATAAAAAGGTTCTTATGACACCTTATTTTAGGAGTTGAATTTTGTTATTTGAAATTGAGAACCAGAGTTACTCTTATATCGTATCTCAACTTTCTGTTTAATCAATTTTTTATGTACTTTCGGCATCATTTGGTATCAGAACACTAGGTTTCCTTGAACCAATGGCTGAATAGAATCATAGAGGTCATCGATGGCGGAGTCGTGAAGGCAAGGGGCGTGGATTCTTTCCTAAAGAAGACAAACAACCATGTCAGATAGATCCACGTGACATAGAAAATGTTGCTTGGAAGGAGGATCCAGGATTTGAAGCGATAACTTATGGAGGCACAAAGCATGAAAATTCAATTTTTGGAGTGACTATTTTTGCGGACACAAAGCAGGAAAATTCAAGATTTGGATCGACAACTCGCGACGGCCCATACCGAGAACATCCAAATTTTGAAACGACAACTTGTGGAGGCGCAAAGCATGAAAATGCAACATTTGGAGTGGCGACTTGCGTGGACAAAGTTGGACATTCAATCCGAAGAAGGAATGAAATTAGAGTACACATCTGATGATGAAGATGAGGACATCAATCCCTTGAGGATTCTAAACGATGGATAAAATTGGGAAGTAAGACCTCGAATTCAGCCCATTTTTTAAGATATCGAGATGCAAATCAACATTCCTGATTTTGATGTCTATGATTATAACACAGTTCATGATGATTAACCATCTTATGATGAAGATTCAATTTTTGATGATAATCCAATCTATGATAAATATAATGGAGAATCAGATTATGAAAATCTAATAGAGGAAGATTTGTCATTTGAGTTTTTGTTTAAAGAAATTGATATCATTGAATATGAAGCAGATTCGATGATGAATCTTTTTTAAGTAAGGAAGAATAATGCACTTATAGTTGACCCATTGACCATAGTCCAACCATTGACTCAAGAAGCTCAGAGTCAATCAGAGTTGTGGCCTAATAAGTATGGCCAAATTGTTGAAAGAAGCTTTGATTTGAGATATAACAAATTGCAATCAAATCCAAGTCCCAATAAAGCAGCAAATATGGTTGTGATTTATTTTCCAAGAAAAGGAAAGCAACACATTTGACATACTTTGAGATCTAAGATTTGGGACGTATTTTGAATGATTTAATTGTAATTATTTATTTATTTTTGGAAGTTAGTTACCATTATATTTATGTGGGGACTTTTTCTCATTTTTAGGATTTTAGATTTTGAATTTTGGATCAATTTGTAATTAGTCTATAAAAGGGAAATTATGACCCGTATTGTATGAGTTGAATTTTATTATTTTGTTAATTGAAATTGAGAACCAGAGATTTACTCTTTTATTGTATCCCAACTTTATGTTTGACCACTTTTCTATATGTTTTCGACATCACTTTACAATAAAACCCATGCGGGCCCATGTGAAAAGAAGGGAGAGAAAAAGAAAAAATATGGGCTCCACACACTTTTAAGTGTGTGTAGGAGATAAATTTATCTCCTATAACATGAGAAACAATAAATCCATTTGTATATAGGGTTTAATGTCTCCCATGTTATAGGATAAAAAATTATCTCTTATACATATATAAAATTGCAGAAAAATATTTCTGCAGTTACTGTAGATAAGTTATCTGCATTTACTTCCAAAACAACGTCGTTTTAGAATTGAAAGATTAAAAATTTATAATTATAAAGACTATAAAATTTCTAAAATAAATTAAAATTACAAAAATACCATGATTTCCGCCCAAAACGACATCGTATTGAACTTACTACAGATAACTTATTTGCATTAACAGTAGAAAAAATGAACCCATAAAAGTATATGAGTCCCATATTATAATGACCCTCACATTTATTATGGATTTAATATTGAAGGATAATTATAAAGAAAAGAAATAAAGACAACTTTGGTGAAAAAAGAGTTAAAATTACAGTTAAGGAGTAAATATGCGGGTAAATAAAGTTACCCAAAAGTAAAATATAAAATTATAATTATTACCATAAAAATATTTTGAACTAGTGTGCAAAGTTTGGTAGTAAATGGATGTGCGTAGATAGATAAGATTTTACCCAATTAAACCAACTTAAATACTTAAGTTAGAAACATACACTATCCTCATTTCTTTTCTTCCACGCGTGCATTCTTTCATTCTTCTTCTTTGTGCGACAAACCCGCGACCATTGGAAGGAGAGCTTGAACTGTAACTTCCTCATTTCTTGATGAAATCAAGTGAGATAAAAAGCAAAGTTGCTTAGAATTGGGAGTCAAAGACAACCCCTAATCCATAATCTATCAAAAAGCCTTGTATTGAGAGAAAAATGGAAGGCAAAGTGGCATCCCTTTGTTGATTGAAGGTCCAAGAAGGTGTTTTGATCTCATTTGAGGTTGGAAATACACTCATTGGGTGACTCTAGGTAAGTCTATGTTAAGAAATCCTAGTTTTCTTTGAGTTTTGAGAAAGATTGATTTAGGTTTTCATTTTTAAAGTTTGGTTTGATTGAGCTTGTTAGAGCTTGATTTAGGCTTGGCTCATGTTGAGAAAAGTGTTCACATGAAGATTTTAACGGTGAAAATGTATTTGGAAAATTTAAGATACCGTATTTTCGAATAATGACGTATATGAATAGTACCGTATATGTGAATAGTGATATATACATGAATGATAATGTAGAGATGAACAGTACCATATGTATGAATAGTTAAGAAATATTTGATAAGTAAAAGATAAAATCATTAAATGGTGTGTCTGGTTAACTACTTGGTTTTGAACCATTTTATTGATATTTGTATGGATTCTCTATTCTAGGTTCGCCTAAGAGTCTTGTTGAGGATCCTACATCAGGGAGGCTTGGTAACTCGGTTTTTGGGTAGGCCATCTATACAAATTTGAGAGGTAAGCTCTATGTTTATGGAGTTCGCTCCTACTTTGTGTTCCGCCACAGTGTACGGACTGTGGTCAGGTTGTATGATATGTATGAGATATATGATATAGATGCATTCATATTGAACTATATGATGATGTGATGTGATATGTTTTGATGTGTTTACTTTGGTATGTTTTGATGTGATTTCTGTAATGATCTCTGGCCGTTGATTCTATATGCATTGATGTCCGCTGGGGCTCCTCCCTTGGGACTGACGGTGTATATATCTGTTATATGTTGAGTTCCAGTTGGGGTCCTCCCTTGGGAACATGTGCACTGATTTCCGCTTGGGGTCCTCCCTTGGGATTGACTGTGTACACCTCTATTATGTGATGATCTCTGGCTATTGATCCTATGTGCACTGATGTCTGCTTGGGGTCATCCCTCAGGACTGATGGTGTACACCTCTGATATGTTCTGGTTCCGCTTGGGGTCCTCCCTTGGGAACACGTACGTTGATTTTCGCTTGAGGTCATCTGATATGATAGAAGATCAAGAAGAGAAATCACAAGCCAGAAGTGAAGAGGTGGACACTAATACTTGTCCATAACTTGTAGAAGAGGCTAATATGGCTATTAATAGAGCGCCACGTAATAGGAGGAAACCTCTCAAATTTAGAGAGTCAATGTAATAAGTGCACACGTGGATATCACGTGTCTGTTAGTTGCGGTAGTTGAATAAAAGAGGGGGAAAATGTAAAAGGGGATTCATTCTGAACATTTCGATAATAATACAGATTCAATTTTTCTCATCTTTTCTCTGAAATTCCTTTGTCTTTCCCCTTTCTTTGCTATTCTCAGGTAGAACCTATCAATTTGGTGCTTTCATCTATGAACCATGGCACCGAAAACACGAGCTCGCACCTTCGAAGATCGATTGGAAACACGCAAACGGAGGTGGAAGGATTACGTGAACAAATGCACAAACGGTTTTAGGAACTGACATGCAAATTAGATGTCATCCTCGACAGTTACCAGGAGTCACATTTGGCAACGAGCGTAACCACCAGCTTCCCCAATACAAGTTCCAAAGATCATGCAGCAACAAGAAATTTACGCTTGAAAGCTTCATGCTTCAATGGCTCTTATGACCCACAAGGATAGATGTTTCAGATTAATAAATTTTTCGATTTTTATGACATGGAAGAAAGCCAGAGGCTCAAGATTTCCCTATTTTATCTTGAAGGTAAAGCTCCGGCATGGTTTCAATGGTTTAAGAAGAATACAACTGTCGATTCATGGAATGGGTTTGTGCAAGCTATCTAAGTTCGGTTTGGACCGTCTGACATTGAAGACTTTCAAGGCCAGTTAACGAAGCTGTGTCAGACTGGATCTGTGTTAGAATATCAAGAAGCATTTGAACTCCTTTCGAATAAGGTAGATGGCCTTTCAGAATCATTCCTCATTAGTTGTTTTGTGTCTGGGTTGAAACGGGAGATTAAACAGGATGTTTATGCATTTTACCCATCCTCCCTAACCCGTGCATTCTCTTTAGCCAAGCTTCAGGAAACCAAATTACAATTTAAAAATAATCCTCCCAAAATCCACTCACCGTACCCACCATTATTACCCACACCCAAATCGAGTCCGGCCCTTGTCAAGAACACTTTCCCAAACACCAGTACCAGTTACACTAAACCCATAACCCACCGTTTATCCCAAAGTCAGATCCAAGAACGTAAAGACAAAAATTTATGTTTTTCTTGTGGTGACAAGTATTTTTTTGGCCACAAATATAAGGCCTATGTTCATGTCCTGATTGTTCCCGATGATGAGATGTTCGAGGAGAACATACATGAGCAAATACCCGACTCCAGTCAACCAGACACCATAGCAGGTCACATTGATAGTGTCACACCTCAAATTAGTTTCCATGCATTGGCTGGTGTGGTAGTTCCTCAGACTCTTCGATTTACTTGTCAAATTTGTAAATCAACATTCTCTTTATTGGTGGATGGTGGAAGTACACATAACATCCTTCAACCCAAGGTGGTGTCTACCCTGGCACTTCCAATTATTGTGGATAAAAAATTTGAAGTGATGGTGGGTAATGGTCAAAAGTTGCAGTGTGAAGGATTATGCCCAGTCGTGCCAGTCCAAATTCAACAACATGTTTTTATGGTTGATTTCTATATTCTTCCAATTCAATGAGCTGACATGGTACTTGGTTTCCAATGGTTACAAGCACTTGGCCCCATCACTGTGGATTACAAAAAACTCACAATGGAATTCATGTGGAATGAGACAGCCATCAAGCTCAAAGGGGACAACCACAAAGGAAATATTTCCCTCCATCAATTTCGGAGAATCAGTCATACTGGACAGGTTGCTTTCTTATTCCAGTTACTACTGCTTGACTCTAGCTTAAATGATGTTTCAACTATTCATTGCCCTCAGGTACAACAGCTCTTAACCGAATTTGGTGCTTTATTTCAAGAACCAACTACTTTACCTCCCCACAGACAAATTGACCATGCCATTCATTTAGAACCCAACTCCCTACCTATAAATGTTAGACCTTATAAATATCCTCATTTTCAGAAAGAGGAAATTGAGAAACAAATAGCTCAAATGCTTGAATCTGATCTCATCCAACATAGCACCAACCCTTTTTCATCACCAGTTTTGTTAGTTAAAAAAGAGGATGGAACATGGAGGTTGTGTATTGATTATAGAGCCTTGAATACTATAACTATTCGGGATAGATTCCCTATTCCTACTGCAGATGAATTAATGGATGAGTTAGGAAATTCTCAAGTTTTTTCCAAGCCGGACCTAAGAGCTGGCTACCATCAAATTAGACTCAAACTTGATGATGTTCATAAAACAGCCTTTAGGACACATCAAGGCCATTATGAGTTCTTGGTCATGCCTTTTGGCTTGACTAATGCTCCCTCTACCTTTCAGTATACCATGAATCTTATTCTTCAACCATTTTTATGAAAATTTGTTGCTGTATTTTTTGATGATATACTTGTATATAGTGCTTCCTTGGAATTGCATATACAACACTTGGAACAGTAGTACTGCAGAAGCATCAATTCTTTATAAAAAAAAAGTAAATGCTCCTTTGCACAATAATACGTGGAATATTTGGGGCATATAGTGTCCAATCTTGGTGTCAGCATGGATCCAAATAAAATCACAACAATGCTTGACTGGCCAATTCCTAAGAATGTGAGGCAGTTGCATGGCTTTCTTGGCCTTACAGGCTATTATAGGAAATTTGTACAAAGATATGCTTCTATTGCAGCTCCATTGACCGAATTGCTTAAAAATGATGCATTTAGCTGGTCTAGTGAGGCTCAAACAGCATTTACAGCACTCAAACGAGCCATGACTACTGCCGCCGTATTAGCTTTGCCTAATTTTGACCAAGATTTCATCATTGAAATAGATGCCTCAAATGTAGGAATTGGTGCTGTTTTGTTACAAGGTGACCACCCTCTAGCATACTTCAGCAAGAAATTAACTTTTAAAATGCAACATGCTGCAGCCTATGTCAGAGAACTTTATGCTATAACTGAAGCAGTCAAAAAGTGGCACTAGTATTTGTTGGGTAGAAGATTTCTGTTCAGGACAGACCGCAAGAGTTTAAAATCTCTATTAGATCAAGTCATACAGACTCCAGAACAACATTACTATCTTACCAAATTGTTGGGGTTTCAATATGCCATTGTCTATAAACCTGGCAAGGACAACCGAGCAGCTGATGTCGTCTCTAGAAAACTAGAAATCATGAGTTTTGTGGCCCTCTCCATCAACCAATTCCACATATTGGATGATCTCAGGCAGGAAAACAAGATATCAGAATTCTTCATACAAAAGCATAAGGCAGTTGAAACTGATTCTGCTTCAAACCAGGAGTTAGTAATTCGAGATGGTTTATTATTGAAGAAGGACAAATTGTTCCTGAATCCAGAGTCACCATTGGTCACTCAAATTTTGCAGGAATGCCACTCTTCCTTTATAGGGGGTCACCTGGGTATTCAAAAAACAATTGCCTAAGTTGCTGTAATTTTTTTTTGGCCTGGTATGCATAAAGCTATCAAGAAATTTGTCCATTCTTGCTTAATTTGTCAACAAGTTAAAGTGCTCACACAAAGGCCAGCAGGATCACTACAGCCAATACTGATTCCTGAGAGGATATGGGAAGATCTCTCCATGGGTTTTATTATAGGTCTTCCAAATTCCTTTGGGTATACAACAATCCTAGTGGTAGTGGATAGAATATCAAAAATGGCTCACTTCGGGTTATTGGCTTGCAAGTACAATGCTACTAAGGTTGCTAACCTTTTTATACATATGATATGTAAGCTACATGGAATACCTCGTTCTATTATTTCAGACAGGGATCCGATTTTTCTTAGCAACTTCTGGATGCAATTATGGGAGTTGAGTGGTACTAAGTTAAAGAGGTCCACTGCATATCACCCCCAATCAGATGGCCAATCTGAGGTGATCAATCGGGTGCTGGAACAATACTTGAGATGTCTAACAGCTGAATCTCCAAAGCAGTGCTCTAAGTTCCTTCCTTGGGCTGAACTGTGCTATAACACTGCTACTCATTCAGCAACAGGTATGACACCTTTCAAGGTGGTGTATGGTCGTGACCCCCCTCTATGCTGGATTGCATTTCACAATCAACCACTAATTCTGAAGTGGATGACATGCTCTTGGACAGACAACAATTAACACTGCAGCTTAAAAAGAACTTAGAGAAGGCACAACTTCATATGAAGCTCATTGTAGATGCAAAAAGAAGAGATATCCAATTTAAACCAGGTGATCTGGTTTGGGTCAGGCTTCGTCCCTTTCGACAGCAATCAGCAGGACAGAGGGTTTTTAATAAACTCTCCTATCATTACAAGGTTGCTTATAGGCTTAACCTACCTCCAACAGCTAAAATTCACCATACCTTCCATGTTTCTCTTTTGAAACCATTTCAAGGGGACAATGTTATTCCTTCCTTTCCTCTACCTGATGCATTCACTGGCGGGTTACCAGTGCTCAAGCCTCAACAGATCTTAGCTTCAAGACTTACTGATGGGGGAGTCGCAGAAATACAAGTACTCTGGGAGGGTGTACCAATAGAAAATGCAACTTGGGAAATACTAGAGGAATTTCGATCACAATTTCCTCATTTTAACCTTGAGGACAAGGTTGTTTTCCATGATGGGGGTGTTGATATGGTAGAAGATCAAGAAGAGCAATCACAAGCCAGAAGTGAAGAGGTGGACACTGCTACTTGTCCACAACTTGTAGAAGAGACTAATATGGCTATTAATAGAGCGCCGCGTAATAGGAGGAAACCTCTCAGATTTAGAGAGTCAATGTAATAAGTGCACACATGGATATCAAGTGTCTGTTAGTTACGGTAGTTGAATAAAAGAGGCGGAAAATGTAAAAGGGGACTCATTCTGAACATTTCGATAATAATACAGATTATATTTTTCTCATCTTTTCTCTGAAAATTTTCTCTGTCTTTCCCCTTTCTCTGCTATTCTCAGGTACAACCTATCATCATCCCTTGGGAATGACTGCGTACGTCTCTGATAAGATATGTTTTGTTCTGATGTGATTATTGTGATGATTTTGTATATGATATTTGTTACGTACGTTGATTCCCGCTTGGGGTCATCCCTTGGGAATGACTGCGTACGTCTCTGATATAATATGCTTTGTCTGAAGTGATTATTGTAATGTTTTAGTTATGATATTTGTTACGTGCGTTGATTTTCGCTTGGGGTCCTCCCTTGGGAAATACTGTGTGCATCTTTGATAAGATATATGTATATGCTTGTTCTGTTATGTTAATTGCTTATATGATGTTTCGTATATTATGTATCTGACTGTCATGCAGGAAGTGAGCCTAGGGTATGAAGAGTTTTCCATAAACCTAGAGTTTACTAGAGATTTGTCTCTAACCCCGTTTGGGGATATGATTTCAAGAACACAGTTAATTGAAGAGCCCTCATGGGACAAGGACACTACCCATGGCTAGAGGTACTAGTATGAGGATATGGAGTTCTGGGTGGCCGGAGGCTACTATTTATTTTAGATGTATTTTTAGAGAATATGTTTTGTTGTATAGTGTTCTATTCATTTTGTGATCATGATGTATGATCCATTATACAGTATATGGTCCGTATATGTTTTGTGCATGTGTTCATACTTGATGCATGTACATTTGTGTATTCAGATATGTGCATGCGCTGAAATATGTATGCTGTTAGACATGGTGGCACAGAGCCAGTTATGCATGCACCCATGGATGGGTATTAGATCTGTTGTTGGACCATATATGATTATATGTTATGTTTAAGATGATATATCTATCAGGATACCTTGAGAGTGGGATTCGCAAATCCCCGTTTGTCCGATTTACAGACGTTACTCTGTCCGAATTTCGTCTTCTTCAAATACGAATTAAATTAGGAGAAATATGCAATGTGAGATTTCATGTGAATTAAGATTAATGAAAAAGAAAAAAAAAATTAGCTCGTATTTTCGTAAGTTAAGTCTTCCGCTGTTTCTGTTTGTATCATATGTATGTTAATTGAACCGGCTCGAGACGGAGATGTTACACATATTTTCTTTTTCTCCCTCTTGTCCTCATATAACCCCCGAACACTTTTATATATATGTAAGAAACAAAATTATCTTCTATAATATTAAAAAGAGTAAATACCTTTTTGGGTTCTTAACAAAAAACATGGAACCCATTTTAAACCCTTAGAAAAAAAAGTTTACTCATGCTTTTTCTGAAATCCCAGTTCTTTGAAATTATGGTCATTCTGAAATTCAAAGAAAACCCCATGTTAGTCCCTCAAAAAGGACTAATACTCTAAAGAATTAAAATGAATTCCGTATTTTTTGTTGAGGACCCAAAAAAATATGCACTCTTTTAAAAAATAGCAAACCCTTATATATGTCATCTTGAAAGTTCTTGGTAGGTGATATTCTTATACTCTCTCTCTATATTTACACACACACATATATTTTCTTTTTTCTCTTGAAATCGTGATCTAATGAAATTGAAGAGAAATAGGTAGAGTAGATATGAAAAAGAATATACATTATATAAGTATACATAATATCTTATATATATAAGCACATGATCATTTGACATATGTAAGTTTGACACTAAATCTTATCCGTTAATTTTCATTAATCTATTAATTATTATTATTTAATATTAATAATTAATTAATAAGTATGATATAATAAATTATAACAATTATATTAATAAAAATTAACAATTAAAATTTAATGTCAAACTTTTTAGTTTAACATTGATATCATGTCCCATAGGTATAAACAAATTGGTGAAGAGATTGAAAATAGGGTTTTTGTTTTGTCCTTTACATAATTTTTTTTAACACACTTTTTAAAACAAAAAAATAAATAAAAAATAAGGCACGTAAAACGAATCTCTATAACATTACACAATCACTTTTCTTATAACATAAATCTTATAAAACCCTTGAAAATAATGATATATATTATTTGGGTTTCCATTTCAATTCTTATTCAACATAAAAATTATAAAACCCTATATTATTTAGGGGGAGAATAATGTTACAGGAAGAATTATTCATCTCACTTACGATTCGAAAATCGCACAACACTTTTATATTTATTTTGTTTTCTTAAAAATTGGTGTCCCCACGTGTTTGTGTCCGTGGTATAAGATGAAACATTTCCTGCAAGAGGAGATCTATAATTCCCATTGTTTATTTACATAACGGTTGATCTAATCTCATGTTGCATTAGAAAAGATCTTTTATGTTATAGACATATATGTGATGGGAAAAAGAGTGTCACAATCTTCGATAAGTCCATGGGAGATAAAACTATTCTTATGTTGTATAAGAATAGTTTTTCATTGCATAAAAATCTGTTTTTTATTTTTTTATTTTTTTCATGACTTTCACTTGGATGCAAAAATGGCTTCCAAATCTTCGTACAATGTATTTGGTTTTGACTTGGAATCAGAAGAAGAGCTCCCACTCCTTTTGGTTCCCCAAAACCCACTCCATCTAGTAGTCCCACTAGTGGAAGGATCAGTTGGAGCTGAACTTCTCTCCCTACCGAAGCTAGCCTTTGCAAGTTCCCTCAACTGTTTCACCCATGGTTGCTCAGGTGTACCTGAGCTTCTGCTGCCTGAGTGCCGGTACAGATCACATCCCAAAGATGTATCTCGAGTTTCTTCATTTCCATGTCCATTTTGTGGTAACCTCTTTTCCAAGTTTTTGATGCATTTTTGAGGGATGAAATAAAGAAGAAAACCAATGGAAGCAATTTTCAAACCTGTTAAGAGTGACTTCTCCTCAGGGTCTAGCAACCTCGTTTGTACATATAAAGCATGCCATTCATTAGTAATCTGAGAACAATACCCCACTAGGAAAAGCACAAGCATAAAAATCCCAAATTTACTCTCACTTCTCACAGAAAGATCCTCCTTCTTCAAGAGCACCAAACAAGTAGCAAATAAAGCAACTTCACATGTGAGTGAGATAATCTCAACTAACTGAACCTTTTTCTTTATAAAGGGCTTCTTTAGCACAATGAAAAATAGCAGAAAAGAGGATATTGACAGCATAATAATTACTGGACTCTGAGAAGATTGAGTCTGAATGAAGATACCAGCCAAAATTCCCAACGAAACCCGCCTTATGGATTCAAGAAGCACGTAGTATATTCTAAGAATCCCAAACAGCTTTTGGATAAAAGGTGCTTCTGCATCTTCTGTTTCATCATCAGAGGCAATGATGCTTCCACTTTGACTTGGAAGATTGCCACCAGATATTTGTGAAAGCATGTACTTAGGAGGACCTCTTAAATCTTCAAATAGAGGGCCAAAGATAGTTAGATAAACAGATTTAGGTTGTTCTATCCATGTCCACTGGCCTCTTTTACCTGGTCCCAAAGTTACTCTCACAAGCTCTTGATACCAGTGAAATGTCTCACCTTCTTGATGAACTTCCTTGTACTGAAGCAATCTCCCATATGTAATTCCAACCGAGAGGAACAAGAACAATGCTAGAAGCATAATGAACACAAAAACCAGCAGAAGAATGCCAACTGCCATTGCTGAAGGAGCTCCCCCTATGGTCATACATCAAATGAGAAAAATTAAACCTAATAATAGTGTAATAGAGGTTCTAAACTTCTGAAAAGGAAAGTAACCATGCAAAAATGACTGTGTTATAGATCCACATCATTGGCCTAGCTCACTCTCAAGTAAGAAACCCTCTATAAAAAGGGGTTTCACCTCACATATATTCTCTCTAAAACCCTAGTCTCTTATTGTCATTATGCTCACATATCATTCTATTTGGCTCTCAGCCTCCTTATAGTGCACAATGATTTGTCATCACTTGCGACTGACTCTTCCAAAGACACCGCTAACTCTCAAATCCCACGGCTTAAACTTTTGGGTTGAATTGGTTCTTTGTGGTGACAATTAATAACATTAAAATTACCTCTAATAAGGACAGCAGAGGCCTTGCAAATACTAGGTAGTGCAAGAAATAAAAGAAATATCTCAAATCTTGGGAATGTGAGTGCTCCATATATTCTATGCTTCTCAGAATTTCTCTTCCCAAATTTCAGGATAATGAGGAGAAAAGCATGCAGAACCATCAAACCGCCACAGATCACAACTAACCAAAACATGCTTCTATAAAAATCTGTCCATCTATAAGAAAAAACAATCAATCTGATAGTAGATTATATAAGTTAGCAAATATCGCTGCAGCATTTCAACTTTGAATACTTAGATTAATAAATTAATTATAATCTGAAAGCAGAGGCTGTGTCCTGATTTATCTGAAGGAGTGCCTTTCTATTATTGTTCACAGATTAAAAAAAAATGCATCAAGTTAAAGATACTACAAATCATTATGCTCCCTACTTATTTAATAAAATTTGGATTACTGTATGAGTAAAATGATAGTTAAAGCACCACATTTTATCGTCAAATTTGCATTTCCTGTACTTAAATTTTGTAATATCTGATTTAATCTAATTAAACATACTAATGGATAATCTTTGCAGCAATGCTTATTTGCACAACTTCCTTTCTTAGACCTCTCTATGAAAGCAAGTAAAGCATGTGCCGACAAGCAAAGCATGCTATACTAGGTTGAAAGTTTTCAGATACCATTACATTAAGTTATCAATATTGATTGACAGATCTTAGTAGCATAAGCACAGAAGCATAAAAGAGGAGCTAAAGTATTGGTGTTCTGGTATTTACATCCTAATTTTGACCTTTTCATATGGAAATTAAAGCTATAATTTCATAAATATAAATAATATTATGATGTATTGACAAGTGTAACTTACCCACTAGAATGTTGTGAATCCAAAATATATGCAGCTTCTGGTGTCATATTTTGGCTCTGCATGTATGCATCGTTAAGTAAGGATATTGACCGTTTTTCATTAATATTGGTAAGAAATTAACTTGCTCAGCAGTATTGATAAAATTAATTTGTTCTAACCTCAAAATATTGCTGGTACTCTGAAGAAGTAAGAGGGGATCCATACACTGAAGCGGCGAAACTCAAACTCTTGTCAAACAGTGTGTTTGTGATTGTTGCTGAAGTTTTGGTGAAGGAATTAGAGCTCCCAAAAGGACTGGTGCCTACCATGAACATGTTCATATTTCCATCTTCCCATGGCACAGAAAAATAAGGTATGGTCCATTGCAAATGTCTAGCAAATTCAAAAAACTCAACAGGCAGTTTAACTGCTAACCATCTAGTTAGTGCAAAGACCTGAATATGGCACATAATTCTCTGCATGATTAACAAAATTGACCTCATCAATGTGGTTTTCTCACCATAATTACTACCAAAACATAAGGTATTTTGTAATTTGCATAAATATTTACAAAGTTGAAAGAAAACTAAAAGTTCAAGATATTGAAAGAAAAGAATTTCATATACTAACCAAAATTCTAAACCAATTAGAGAGATCAAGTACATTCTTTCTACAGGAAGAAGAAACACTGATCTCTAACCGTGAATGTGAAAAACACTCTACTATGATCTATGATTTCTGTTTTGTTGTGAGAGGGAAGGAAGTGAACACAGACAATGAGTCAGTGGACAACTGTGCACTGAAACCTTCAGTTTGTTTAGTCATAAAAAATAAACAGTTAAATCATTAATATAAAGGCAAAATTATTTCTGCAGCCGTTGCCCATACGGCAAGCCAGTTCCGGATCCTAGGACATGGGGCCTACTTTTCTGTGTCAGCTGATAGAAGCTCTTTGCAGCCGCTGCAGAAAAAGTGTCCCCTACTATAAATCAAATACTTATCAGCCAAAATATTGAATTCATATATACTACTGCTTTTCTCCATTTAAACAACAATTTAATACATAAACATCTGTAAATTGCACTTAGATTCATGGATTGGGGTAGTAACTGGTAGACATATTATTCAAGTAAGTTAGGTGTCTCACAAAAAGATTCCTTGCTGGATCAACGATCAAGAACGAAGACGATCTCATAAATGTAACAACAGATTGAAGGCTTGCAGTTGCTATAGTAAGCAATCCCGCAGCAATCGATGTCAGCACAAAAGAAGCAGTTGTAAATGCAGAAACCACAGAAGAAATCACAGGTACAGAGTCTGCATGATTCATGAAATCATAAATATGTTTTTTTAAAAAACTTATGGCCAAAAAATGAAAAGGGAAAACAGTATAATAATATACAATAGATTAGGCATGATCATCAGACATACAAAATATAATATCAATACTAATAACAACACAATCACCAAAAGGTAAATTAAACGAATAAAAATTGAAAACCTTACAGTGCCTCACTCGTAGAACATTGGAAGCCAGATTTTTGTTACCAGCAACATCACTAGTTACATTCTCAGGAACACTAACAAATACTAGATCATCATTTGCTTGTAGCTCAACAACGTATATGCTCCTTCTTATTTCATGGAAGCTAGACAAGTTGCAAGAGAAAGAATCAATTATCAACTGGTTTTTAGCTTTTTCATAATATAATTTCACATATTTAGATGATGCATATAGAGAGATACAGAGATTTACACATTCAGGCATGTAAAAGTACACAATATCACAGAAAATGCACATCTAAAAACAATACTTGCCTTTTTAATAAACCCCCTGAAATTGATATGCAAGAGGTATTGAAGCCAAAAACAGGCTTCACAAATTTGATTAATATCTGGATATTGTGTTCTCTTGTCCTCATGCTATATGTACTCAACATCACAGCAGGTCTCCTAGAATCTAATTTCCATACATGGCTATGTCAGTGGAGAGCAATGAAATCTCAAAATTCTCAGCCCCACAATGTATGAAAGCAAAAGAAATATGTGTGTGTATCTTAGCATAAGAACTAAATAGTGTTCTCTTGTTGGATAACATGTACCATAAAGGAAAGTAACTGGTGCAATTGGAGAAACTTGAGTCCCTTGTCTGCTTATTATAGACTCCGAATTGAAGTCGACTGAGATTATAGCAGGAGAGGAGATATTAGCAATCTGAAACATAAGAATTGGCCAACAAACAAAAAGTAGAAGTGTAAGGAGAAGAGATACACTTGGATTAAGCATAAGATATACACAATTAGAACAAGTCATATATATGAATCAACTAACCATGAATCCAAATCTCCGATTTCCATGACTTTCTGCACTAGTTGGAAGAAGTGAACCCTGACTAATGTTGAGAGAATTCATAATTTCTGAGGATGAATTCAGAACTGGAGCTGAGAAGTACAAATACACCTTTAGCTTGTTATAGTCATTAGTTGCCTGTACTGTTCTAGTTTCACTGTCAAGTTGAAGTAGCTTTTCAGTTATAGGAGTCCTGAGGTTTACATAAACCTTTCTTCTGTCTGTAGGCCATACCCAACATAGATGGAAATCAAGTGTTTGAACATGAAAAACTGATAGAAATTTGTTCTTTCATAATACACTAACATTGTTAAATTCTATTGGATTAAAAAATCAAGCACGTGTATAAAAGATCAGGCCACAAACACCACAAGCATATCCATAAAGTGATCATACAAATAATATGTCAGGAATAGCTGAAGATATCTACCAATAAGACATAATAAAAGATAAGCACTCACCAAAATGTATGTAAACACTTGAATTTGGCATTCTTGTAAAGTTGTTACCAGCAATGTCAGTGCAGAAATTCTTATCCATTACAAGGATTGCCCTGCCATATTGAACTGTAGAGGACAAACTAACGAGAAGAGAATACATGAGGTTTGGCTGCAAAATGCTTAAGGAAGATGGTATAACCTGGCCAGCTCCATAGACAAGAAGCTGCAAAGAAGTATAATATCAATATGTTAAAAACTGATTGAGTATTATGTTAACATAGTACTACTTCTTCAAGAACCCACTCCACCTTATTTTATGCATTTTTATAGTTTCTGGCTAAATAATATGGGTTTTTTATTTTCCATTATCACAACAGAGAAAGCTTAGAAGAAATTCTTATTCATTAAACATGTGTTCAAAACCCCTTTTTTATTGCCGGTTGAACTCCTATATAAATCTGATTCTTTGGAAAAATATGTCAGTTTGTGGAAACAAGACATAGAAGTGTTAAACAAGAAACACAATGTCATGATTAGAATTTTTCATTTTTTATTTTTATTTTGTTGGGCTACAACAGGAGTCCTACAACCTAGGAGGGGATAAGTGAATAGTGATGCAATTGATACATAATAAAAAAGAAATCAGAATTTGAGAAATCTAAGAAATTGTAGATGTGCACCTACTTACATTACAAGCATTCACAGACTTGCATCCAAAACCTCCTCCACCTATACAGGGTTCACTGAAAGTTATATTTACTGAAATATTTAAAGAACTTGTGAAATTTGTTGGGGTAGTAACATATGCTGTTGGGCGAATTGTATCTGAAAAAAAAAGGATATATATATTTTTATTAGACTGGTATCAAATAAAAAACAAATTTATATGTGAAACTCAATTCCCTCAGACAGTAAAGTTAAAGCAATATATCTTCCTCCCCTCATTGCCATGACTTTGTGAACTTGTTTTTCAAGAGATGAAGATGCAGGCAAAAACTAGTTATGCATTGAGGTGAATTTACTATTCAACTCGCAATGGGAACACTGATTCTGCCCATCATATTTTGTTACATAAGCTGATAAAACTTTGAAACATTATTGTTCTTGTATTTTATGCTACATTAAAAACCACTTCCCGTTTTTGGAAAACAGTTTTTTAGTTTTCAGAAGAAAAAAAAATTAAAAAATCCGTTTGGTAAGACCTGTACCGTAACAAATGTTTTGAAAATTATAACTGTTTTTTTATTTTTAAAATTAAATTTAGAGAACATGTATGAATTGTTTTTATTTTCTGTTTTGGTTTTTAACTTTCAAAAAAATAAAAATATAGAAAACAACTATTTCCATAACTATTTTACAAAACAGTTTCATTCCAAAGGCACAAGACATGATTCATCAGAACACACTCCAAGAGACCCATAGTCTTAACTTTTTCATTCCAAAGGCACAAGACATGATTCATCAACGACACGTAAGCAATTAAAAGAGACCAAATCCCATAAGTGATAACGAATTAATAACAAGCATAAGGAATAAAGTATGGTTTCTTAACCAACAGTCCAGTTGTAGTTAGCACATCCAAGTCCTTGGTGCCCATTGGTGCAGACTTCAAAAGTATGATTTCCATCACGCAAGCTTGAGTATGTAACTTTTCTATTTGTACAAACTGATGCGATCCCATCATCCACCTGCATATATGGTATGTTACTGAAGCTCTCTACTAATCAAGGAAATTAGTGAAGAACAACAAATAAATATATAAGGGCCGAAGGGCCGACCCAGTTCAATACCCACTCGTGAGTGTCTGGGGAAGGACATACGAGTCAAGCCTTACCCCCATTTTTGCGGAGAGGCCGAGTCGAAGGCGGGACCTTGGACATCACGGTAAGCATGCTTACCACTGAGTCAAGCAGGCCCTTCAACAACAGATAAATATATATAAAAGAAAAAACATACAAACTTGGGTAGCAAATTTCTTAATTAAGGGGCCATTAGAAAGTACTACTAGCTGGCCAAGTAAGCACACACAACAACAGACATACAAACCTTGCAACTGAGGCTGCAGTTTGAGCAATTAAGAACTTCAAAAGCAAATGTTGCTGAGTTCAAGTGAGAGAATGCATGAGGGGCCTTCAAGAATTTCACAGAAACATCTGAACCACCACATTTGGTGAATGAACACACTAGTAACAAAACCAAACAGAGTATACACAAACGTAAAACTCTAAGCAGACCCATCTTAGAACTCTAGAGTGGATGCCACTTATGTGTGAAAAAGTGACATTTTTTTTTTTCTTGTTATTGCAGAGAAAGCGTTTAAAGAGAGTGAAGAAGGCTTTGCATGCAGCACTTCTCTCTGGTGAATAGAGAGAGAGAGAGAGAAGTGATTGTGTTAAGAGAGTGCCTTAAACAATCGGTTTCATTATGTTCATTCTTAAATCTTTAGTGGCCATTGATTACTGCATTAAGGATAAGCGATTGAGCTTGAGTGCAGTACAATCCTCTATTTCGTGGCCTATGACGTAGTAAATGATGTAAGAGAAGCACGTGTAACAATCAAGATAGAAAAAGATCACGAGTTATTTTGCCATTGATAGAGAAAGGCCAGAACAAAAAATATGTACACAAAGGAACTTCCAACTATTTTCATTTAAAAAGTTATTCGAACTTTATTTAGAGTGGCATATTCATTCTTCTTTCATTCTTACACTACCAATGTATTATTCGATAGAGTATATAATTATAATATTAGAGTACTAGTGGATTGGTACTAGAAAAAAATTATAACATGAATGTCTTACCTTTATTAAAAATATTGCCATAGGGAGCTATACTAATGTTCAATTGTTTTTATTATTATTCTAACATTCACATAATCACCATTGTGAATATTAAAAAAAATTTGAAAAAAGAGAAAATGTTGATCCAATGGTGATTAAGTAGATAGTAAGTTGGTAGTAGAAAATTTTGGTAGTAAGAATATCCCTCCTCTCATAACATTTACATAAAAGTGAATGGATCTCACTAACGTTTGCGGTAAAAAAGGAAATATATAACTCCCGATGGTAGTTCAATTAGCAACTGAGCTCCTAAGGGTTTGCTTGAGTCAGGGGTTCAAACCCTGCCTCAAGCAAATTCTTGGAAAATCTTTGGGGGCCAGAAGAGGAAAGTGTCTCTTTCTCGGTTGGGGGATTAGTCTCGTCCTTCCTCCGGTAGCGAAGCTCAATGCATCCACTGTTCCAATGAGGGGCTAGCCAACAGGGCCGTACCCCGAGGACAAGGTGGCTGGAGGAGGTTGAATGGGATATTATACCAAAAAAAGAAAAGAAAAAAAAGGAAATATATATATGAGGGACAAACTCTAGCACAAATAATGGAAGTTGGAAGAAAGAACAGCATTATAAATGCAAATGAATTAAATGTTTTATGAATTTCAAATGAAAAATTATCAAGCATGTAAATGAATTAATAAGGGATTGTTCAAGTTTAATTAGTGTTTGGAGTCGAGTCTCCAGAGATGTAATTGTGCTAAAATTTGCGTAGGCACATTTTTGTTACTGATATGGACTTATTCGATTCCAATGGAACTAGTTGAGTAATTGATTAATCAATTCATAATATATATAAAAAAATCAATAAAAAAAGTGGTGGTCCAATTGTGCAATAGGCCCCACGATATCGTACTAGAAACGAAGACAAATGGTGAGCGGAGACTCAGAGGTCTTTCATTCTCTCTCATTGAGTTAGTATTATTGCATGATTTGAGTGAGATAAATTGTCTGCGAAGCTCAACCTTAGAAACGTTATCTCCCATGCTATGTTACATTTAAATCTTATCTTACAATTCTAGGCTCCCATCCTGTATATAATAAACAGAATCATTCACATTCCGCCACGTACTTGATAGTCTCACATATTGAGAGCTTGAAATTGAGGTTATGGAACTAAGAAAGAAAAATGTAAGAGCAAGTACTCACACTCACACAAGGGAAAACAATTTTTTCAGTTATTATATAGTACTCTGAGCTAAGTGTTACATTCATATTTTTCTTGCAAATTTATATTCAATCGAGCATTAATGTTTTCTCTTTTTAGAAGTGATTTTATAATATTTTGCAGACAAAATACTTGATATTAAAAGAAAAGAGTAAAGACCCAAATTGGTCCCTGACAAAAATAGCGGTGCCCAAATTAGTCCCTGAGAAAAATAAACTCAAAAAAAAGTCCCCAACAATGTCAAACAGGTCCCACGTTAGTCCTTCTGTCAAATGAAAATTGATGGAGTGAGTGACGGTGCTGATGTGTCACGTTAAGTGACATGCGGTTGCCCACGTGGACTGCTTGGACGACGTCGTTTGGCACAAGCTCAGCCACGTTGGACACAAATTTTTCTAAAACCCAATTTTACCCCTCACCTAACCGTTGGACACTTTACCCTTTCCCCCTCTTCTAACCTCGACACTTAATCGTTGAGAAGGAAGGAAGAACACCGTCCATTCAACCGTGGTGCTTGCGTTTAGAAGATTGCCAACTTTTTCCAAAATCGAAGGGAAGCAGTGGTAGAAAGAAGGGCCAAGTTTGGATACTTTGTGAGGCTGAGCATTCCGTTGAAAAAGGTATGAGTTTTTATAAGTTGAAACATTTTTATATTGTTGTTTGTCATCCTTTGTTTAATACTTGTGGTCCCCATGTTGTTCCCCTTTGTTTAATGCTTGTTTTTGTCTGCACGAAGTGGAACTTTGTGGTCCATGTTTCCATTTAGGGTTTTGCTTTTAAAGAAAGTAACAACTAGGTGGTGTGGTCCCTGCCATGGTTGACCCATTTAAAAACCCCATGTCTGCATGTATGCATCCATAAAAAAACTTCATTTTTTTATTGCTTTGTATTGTGTTACACTTTCAAAGTGTGTAGATTCATGGTTTTTTTGGTTTTGACAGATGTCCGAATACATAGTTATTGTTTATCATCACGGTGGTGTTTTAGTCAGAGATGAAAATGGAGTATTGAACTATGTAAATGGAAGGGTGGACTCATTACCAGAGATGGACATTGACTACTGCAATATCCGTGACCTTTACACCATATTTAAGCATTATGGCTATGAAAAATGCAAGAGGATGATGTGGCTACAGCCAGGGGTACATAACTTGGATGTTGGGCTCAGACCTCTTAGTAAAGATTCGGATGTGTGTGCCATGTGTGAGGCTGCTGTCAAGAATGGCAATAAGATACATGTGTACTTTGAAGACTGTATCTCAATTCCCCAGTTTGCATCATCTTCTACAAGTGAAGATGAGAATGTGGATGAAAGTGAGGATGGGACGAATTTGGATGAAGACCAAGTGGATGCTGCTGCTGATGACCTTAGTTCAGAAGGTGATGATGGGATGAATTCAGACCATGATGAAGACAGTGCATCACCTTCTGTAAGTGAAGATATCCTCTTGGATGAAGGTGAGGATGGGCCGAATTTGGATGAAGACCAAGTGGATGCTGCTGATGACCTTAGTGCACAAGGTGATGATGGGAAGAATTTGGATGAACCTCAAGTGGATGCTGCTGCTGATGACCTTAGTGCACAAGGTGATGATGGGAAGAAGTTAGATGAACCCCAAGTGGATGCTGCTGCTGATGACCTTAGTGCACAAGGTGATGATGGGAAGAATTTGGATGAACCCCAAGTGGATGCTGCTGCTGATGACCTTAGTTCACAAGGTGATGATGAGATGATGATTCAGACCATGACCATGATTTCTCACACTCAGATTCATATGAGAGTGCAGAGGATGAGGTTTACAAGCCTTCCCCACCTGGTGTTGAGGATGATTCAGAAGATGAGGATGATGATATGGAAGTGCCAGTTGTTGAGAAAAAAGGCCTGCAAAACCTGCCCCTAGGAGGAAGGCAGTCAAGAAGGATGCCCCAATTCAAGACTCTGAATCTGAAGAACTTGAGGAAGAGGAAACCATGATGTCATTTGAGGAAGAAGGATATACCTATCTGTCGGAGGAGTTGAGGACTCCTCCTTCAAGTGATGATGATGAGAATGCAAGACTTGTTATGCCAAAGTTCAATGAACAAGCTTCTTTTGGGCATGTCTATTTAGAACTTGGTATGGAATTTATGAATCTGAACCAGTTTAAGTGTGCAGTAAAAGATTATAATATCAATCTTGGGAGGAACTTCAAATGGGTAAAGAATGACAAGGTGAGAGTAAGGGCCAAGTGCAGTGTAGAAGACTGTGAATGGATGGTGTATTGTGCCTGGAACAGTAAGCAAAGCACATTCCAAGTTAAGACTTTTCAAGATATTCATACATGTTGTAGAGTCTTCAAGAATAAAAGGGCTACAAGAGATTGGGTGGCCAAGAAATTGGAGAAGAGAATACTAACACAGCCCAAGATGACAAGGAGGGAGGCATTTGAGTACATGAAGGAGGAATACAATGTGCATTTGGATATGAAGAAAGTAAGTAAGGCTTTGAAAAAAGCAAAGGGGACCATTGAAGGTTGTGAGAAGGAGCAATATGGAAGATTGAGAGAATATTTGGCAGAATTGTTAAGGAGCAACCCTGGCTCTAGTTGCAAATTGCAAGTCACCCCTCAACTCATTCCACAAGCATTGCCAATATTTGACAGAATGTACATCTGCCTTGATGCTTGTAAGAAGGGCTTCAAAGCTGGATGCAGGCCCTTAATTGGGTTGGATGGATGCTTTTTGAAGGGCTATTATGGAGGTCAGTTATTGAGTGCTGTTGGTGAAGATGCAAACAAGCAATTCTATGTCATTGCATATGCTGTGGTTGATAGTGAGACCAAGGATAATTGGAAGTGGTTTCTGACATTATTACAGGAAGATTTAGGGGATCATGCAGTATTTGGTTGGAACTTCATTTCTGATCAACAAAAGGTAATGTGTCATCTATTTTCTTTCATCATGCAGTACTGTGTGTTATGTGTTGCTGTCAATGTTATACAACTTCTGGTTTATGAAATGGTATGGTATGTGTGTTATGTTTGCCTTGTGTAATGCTGTTTGATAACCTTGACAGGTCCCCCACAAATGTTATCGAGGACCATTTCAGTCCTTAATTTTTTAAGTAAAGACCCATTTCAGTCCTGACAATTTTATCGGGGGTCATATTGGTCCCTGCTCCAATTTTTTGACATGGCCACTTATTAAAACCAGCACTGTCATTTCCCATTATAAATGCACATGTTAATCATGCTGATTAGAGATTATATTTTAATGATTTTTTTTGTCTTTCACATACAGGGATTTGTCCCAGCCTTGAAGGAAATTATGCCAGGTTCACACCACAGATTCTGTGTACAACATGTATGGAAGAACTTCATCAAGCAGTGGAAGGATAAAGAGACAAGACAGATTGTATGGGAATGTGCTAGGTGCACCACTGTTCCCCAATTTGAGAAGGTCATGCAAAGGTTGAAGACTCTAAACGAACCAGCTTGGAAGTATCTTGATAATATACACCCTTCAGCATGGGTTAAAGCCTATTACAGTCACTGGCCTAAATGTGACAACATCACAAATAATATGGCTGAGGTGTGGAATGCAAAGATTGTCAATTATAGGGACAAACCTATAATGACATTGTGTGAGGAATTGAGGTGCTACATAATGCGAAGGATGGCAGCACACAAGAGGATTCTACAAACCTTTAGGGGTAAGATAGCACCTGCACAGCAGAAGAGGCTGGACCATTTGAAGGTTGCAAGCAATTCTTGGACACCAACATGGACTGGAAACTTGGTCCAAGATCTGTATGAAGTTTCTGGAAAGGGTCAACGTGTTGGGGTGAATTTAACTCAACAAACTTGCAGTTGTAATGTGTGGCAGCTGACTGGATTGCCTTGTGAACATGCCATTGCTGCCATTGCACACAAGAATGAACCTGTGGAAAATCATGTTCACCAATGGCTGACAGTGGATGCTTTGCATGCCACTTATGAACACACTCTCAACCCAGTCAATTCCCAACAATATTGGCCAACTTGTGATGACCCAAAACCACTTCCTCCACGCTTGAAAAGACCTATTGGACGTCCAAAAAAGCATCGCAAGAAGGATCCAACTGAAGAGCTTATGAAGACCAACAAGAAGCTTAAGAAGACTTACACAGCTCAATGCTCCAAGTGTGGTCAGACTGGTCATTACGCCAAGACATGTAAGGGACCTGCAGGTGGATCAAAGAAAAAAACTAAACCGGTTAATGTTGAAGTTGGCCAGTCAAGGCCAGTTGAAGAGATCCTCCTTAGCATGAGTCATGGCCCTCCACTAGAGACAAGCAGCCAGCATGCACCAAATGCAGCTGAACCAAGAGGCAGCAGCCCACCACCATGCAATCCTGCTCAGGCAGTGACCAGTGAGACAGCAGCTGCAGCTAGCAGTGGCACCAGAGCCAGATTCATGAGCTTCATGACTACACCAGGATTCAGGCCACCTAGGCCAGCCCCACATCACTGAACATGAATTTTAATCACTGACATTAGGCCAGTTCAAATCTATAGTAGGCGTTTTTTTGTTATTAGGCCATTAGCTTGGAATTGTAATTGGTCTTGTTTAAATTATTCAACAATGGCTTTTTTTTGTATGCCTCTGGTTATGGCCATATTAAGTATGGTTTATACTTAATGGTTTATTATGTCAGTGCCAATTGTAAGTACACAGTCATGATATCAATGGAATATGCTTTATGGATTACTAAATCTCTTATGTCATAACTAGTTTGTTTCATTGCTTGTCTTGTTACAATATTTGTATACTGTGTCATTTTGGGGTCATGTGTAAACATATCTGAATTCTGGGTTCCCTTTTATGCCTTATAAGTCCCCCACAATTTGGGTCGAGGACCATTTTAGTCCCTGTAGTTTTTAACAGTTGGTCAATTAGGTCCCTAACAAATTCATCGAGGCCCAAATTAGTCCCTCCAACACATGACAGTAAGACACATGACAGTAAGACCAAAGGGACACCAAAAGTTGTTACCACAAAAGCTCATTCCCCCCTTCTTTTTAATTCCCTCAATCCTTGTTGTTACTGGCATTCCCTCAATCCACAGAAGCTCATACAGTCTTTTGACATTTTAATTGGCATTTCAAGATAACTTAATACTTAGCAAATTGTGCTTTATGAACAATCAAGGTAAAGGACATTAACCATTTTAAGAACAAAAGGCATCTCATTACATCCCAACAATGGTCTTTCCATTACAGAGAAGCATACATATTACAGATTAAAAATTAGCATTTCACTCCACCCTACTACAAAGATATAAACATATTACAAAGACATAATGGATCAGCTAAGCCCACATTTACACAATGGAGCAGCTCTCCTTCTTCCACTATTGGACCCAAACGAACTATCTAACCTCCTCTTCCATACGACATAATCATGGCATGAACACAAAGTTCAACCCTAAATCGAACAGTATACACCCACCTTCCCTAAACCGTCAATCATTTTACCTAAATCGTCAATCAATTTTCCCTAAATTCATGCGTTCAACCTTCGATTCGATGCTTTCTGGTTTTAGTTGAACCCTAAACCCTAAACGACGACGTTTCTTGGATGAAAGAGAAATTTGTGTCCAACGTGGCTGAGCTTGTGCCAAATGACGTCGTCCAAGCAGTCCACGTGGGCAACCGCATGTCACTTAACGTGACACATCAGCACCGTCACTCACTCCGTCAATTTTCATTTGACAGAAGGACTAACGTGGGACCTGTTTGACATTGTTGGGGACTTTTTTTGAGTTTATTTTTCTCAGGGACTAATTTGGGCACCGCTATTTTTGTCAGGGACCAATTTGGGTCTTTACTCTAAAAGAAAATATACTCTACCTTCACGGAAATCAATTAGGCATGTTTAGTGGATATATAGAATAGGATAAGATAGTTGAATAATAATAGAAAATGATATGAGCATTGTAAACTTATATTATTTGATGTTCACTACATAAGATGTCTGATAAAATAATCTTATCATTTCTGGTATTCGATAGGGCTGGCAATACGGGCCAGCCCGCCCCGACCCGCCCCGGCCCGCCACTGGCCCGCCTAAAATGGGCTGGCCCGCCCCGGCCCGTTTTGACAAAATGGGTTGAATTGAGCAACCCGGCCCGTTTTATGAGTGGGTTGGCGGGCTACGGGCCAGCCCGCCTAAAATAATAAAATAAAAAAATAAAAAAATAAAAAAATAATATACAAAAAATTAAATTTTGCATAAAAACACATAATTTTTTTTGCATAAAAGCATATAAAAATCTGCATAAAATCCTAATGTGCTTATGAAACCAAGAAGAACAGTGTTTAATAATCTACATATAAATATGCATCTTTCAATCCAGAAATAATAATAAAAATTCAAATCATATCAAGGTAAAACAGAATAACAAAACAAGTAACAAAGTGTTGTATAAGCAGTCCACAACAATTCGAAAAAGCCATTTGCATGCAGAGAAATCTAGGGCACGAAGTTACATAACAATTGGGTAACTTAAATAAAAAAAACGGGCTTGGCGGGCTAGCCCGCCCCGTGGCGGGCCGAGCCCGGCGGGCTGGTGGGTTGAAAAACTCAACCCAACCAGCTCTGTTTGGTGGGCGGGGCGGGCCAGCCCGACGGGCTCAGCCCATTTTGCCAGCCCTAGTATTCGAGGCGAATCATATAATGTTAAGATAGTGTATAAATAGACAAGAATATCATTTTTTGAAAATTTCATATGTTTTTTAAAATTGATTTTTAAACTAATTTTTTTAACTTATTTTCACATTAGTTCTTATTTTAGATTATTAAAAAAAACTTAAAGTCAATAATTTAAATAAAATATATTAAAATATATTAAAATAAATAAATAGCTTACAAAATTTTTTGAAACAAAAAAAAATTAAATTACCACCAAATAAATTGATAAAAAATAGGTTTTAAATTGATTGTCAATATTGGTGATCGTGCCTAGTGACAGTGTGGCTAGCGGTGGTGGTGGCTAGTGTGCTGGTTGGCCGGTTGAAGTAATGGTGATTGTGGGTAGGGGTGTAAATGGGCCAGGCCGGCCTACAGGGGCCTATGGTCTGGCCTACGAAAAGCCCAGCCTGCCCTGGCCTATGAGGTACTTAGAATAGGTTGAGGCTCTTCGATGAGCCTGTTTAGAAACAAGGTCGTAGGCTGCAAATAGAATGCCTGACCTTTTAGCCTGTAGGCCGGCCTGTTTAATATTTAAATAAAAAATATTATATTTTTATTTATTTATTCTAAAAGTTAGATATCCTAATCTAATATTTAATATTTATTTGTTGTTATGAATTTTTATAATCTATGTTCTTGTTAAAAAATCTATTGTAAAATTTTAATATTTTGGACTCATGGTAGAAATATTGTTTAATGAATGAGATATTTCAATTTTTTTTTTTAAATTCAATTTGCAATATGGTAGGCCTACAAGGCCTCATAGGCCATGTAGGCTTTTTATTTTTTACTAACAGGACAGGCTTGGCCTTTAAATTAAGCCTTTGATAGGCTCATAGACCAGATAGGCTCAGTTTTTTCGTGTGTAGGCCTAGGCCATGAAGGCCAAAGCCTGCCCTGGCCTGGCCTAATTACATCCTTAATTGTGGGGTTAGTGATAATGGGTGGTGGTGACAGTGCCTGCAACACCCCGTTCTAGAATAGGTTTGTTAACATTATGTATGGTATTAAGCGCAGTTACAATCACAGCAATTGAATTATAATAAAAATTAATCTGTAATTAAAACAATTCCTCATAACTTAACCTACGAGTGGAATACTTAATATGATTTTACTTAAACCATACGATGCTATCCCAGTGTGCCAAGTAGTCCCCTTAGACCAACAAGGCTTAAAAGCTCATTTTTATTGATATTCAACACTAAATACCTCCAATTTTTATTTACTTAAGAAATCTTATACTACTTCTATGCTCCTTCTCTCCTAATATGTAATAGACCTCTTCGTTAGCTGCGTGTGGGTTCAAACTGTGCTCAAATCGGAGCACCATAGCTCAAGTTAAGAATTTTTGAAGAAAATGGTGTTGTACCCACATGGACCGGCACAAGTATAGGGGTGTGCAAAAAAATTGGTTCACTTGCCTGACCTTAATCTGACCTTGACCTGACCCATAAAACCTATTTTTTTGAACTGAGTTTAAATAGTGACCCACTTTTATTTGGGTCAGTTTTAGACCTGACTTGTTTTAATAATGACCCGTTGACCCAAAACTTGACCCATAACCATTATGTGAAAAAAGAATTAGAATTACATTAAAAGAAAAGTTTTAACGTAAAACAATTACGTCAAAAAAATTTACGAAAAATATTTCCATCAAAAATTTTCGCAAAAAATTTTGACGAAAAATATTTTCTTCAAAATCTGTGACTAAACACATTTCTGTAAAAGAATTTGACGGATAATTTTTTTCCCAAATTTTTTTACGGAATCTAAATTTCGTTAAAATATCTCACAAAAAAATATATGCATCAAAAATTTTGACTAAACACATTTCCATCAAAAAAATTTGACCGAAAAAATTTCATCAAAATTCTTTAGAGAATTCAAATTTTGGCGAAAATTTTTGACGGAAACATTTTCGTTAAACTTTTTGACAAAAAAAATTTCGCCGAATTTTTAGCTAAACACATTTCCATCGAAAATTTTCGACTAAATATTTTCGTCAAGTTTTTTGATAAAAAAATATTTCCATCAATTTTTTCAACGGAACACATTTCGTAAAAAATTTTGACAGAAAATATTTCGATAAAAAATTTTGACGGAAAAAATACTCTGTATAAATTCTTTAGAGAATCTAAATTTCTTCGAAAGTTTCGAATGAAACATTTCCCTCAAAACAATTTCCGTCGAAATTTTCGTCAAAACACATTCTTATCGAGATTTTGAACGAAAAATATTCCGTCAAAATTTTTGACGAAATTCTTTTTTCGTTTAAAACATTTGATGGAGGAAATCATTTTCTTCAAAACTTTTGACGGAAACTAAATTTTGATAAAAAAAATTATTTTTGTAAAGATCTTCATTAGAGGAAAAATTTCGTCGCTTTTCGACAAAAAATATTTCGACGAAAAAATAATTTTGCGATGAAATTTTCGTCGTTTGCAACGTAGAAATTTCGACGAAATTTTGTGACGAAACCAAGTCAAAAACGGGTCAGATCGGATTTGACCCACTTCAGAAACCAAGTCAAACCCACTTCAGAAACCAAGTCAAGTCAGATCCGAACCGGTTCTGAACTAGTTCAAAAAAATCCAAACCAAGTCAGATCTGACTTGGATCAAGTTAAAGCGGGTCGGGTCAAAATACCTGACCTATAAAAATCAAGTTGGGCCGAGTCGGCACAAAAACTTGACCCGACCTGACCCATGCACAAAAACTTAACCTATAAAAACCCACGCACGAATAGCGCCAGACCGGCACGAATAGCGCCACGAGGCAGAGAATTTCTAGATTTATTGCGCAAACAGCGCCAGGAATACGTTTTTCCCCTGTATGTCGGCGCGGTTAGCGCCACCGCGGCTCTAATAGCGCCACAGGTCTGGATATTTCACCCAACCTTAGTATTTTACCCATAACTTGAGTTATACTTATCCGATTGACGCAATCTTGGTCTCGTTGGAAAGCTAAGAAAAAGATCTTTAACTTCTATTCATAACAAGGGTCCAAATCTATCATATAGGATATGAAAAATAGACAACAAGACATGATATTTTTATATTTACATTGATTCTCAACCCCAAAGGTTTTCTTTCACCTAATAGACATTATACAACCACTTGAATACATGATTCTTAGCCATTTCAAGACACACATTTATCAAAATAGGCATCTATGCCCTTCCATCATATATACCATAGTACAACATTACACAATATCCAAGTGCCTTTAATACATAACCATGAGACTTAGCTACAAAATATTATGATCAAATCCTTGGCCCCCATCAACAACAAGAGACACCAAAAGAGATGAACATAGGCTAAGTCCACCAAAATAAAGCATGATGTACATATATCAAATAGCTTTCAAATATAAATCCCATACATAGGAACTACCAAAATAATGAAACACCCTCATGTATCAATCTAGTCCAAGTATGGCCACTTGCCAGCAAAGGCTCCTGCAGCATCTGTATCTAAAAGGGGGTCCTCACAACACGAGGTGGGATATACGAATATACTACAATAAATTAGGGGTCCTTGGAGCATTTCTCCACCCCATAGTTCACTTACAATATAATACAAATAACAGTAAATAATGCGGTAAATACATATCCATGTAGTGTGTCAAACATCTTCAGGAGACATACCTCGAGCTCTCATGTTGTCCTAAGGATACTCAGATGCAAATAGTCCTACTGGCCAGCTATATTACCAAGTATGAATTATGCATTGTCAGGCAACATACAAAACATAGGGAAACACCATCCTGTGCCACACCCAGCGCATACACATACGTATAACAAAGCATTAAACTACTTTATTGCATTTACATACACTATCAACAACCACTACCCATTCCAGGCTTGGTGGAACAATAAAGAGATCAATTCCCAAGGTCCGAAGGCTTACCTCAACTGCTTCCAATCTCAACCTTTGCTCTTCACTAACTCAAACAATAAAGCTTTACAATCAATACCTACATCAAGCCAATAGACAATCTATCACGTCAATCCAATAAATACCAATATATTCATTAACCACAAAGCAACCAATTGCCATACACTAGGCTTATACTCACCAATTCAAGTGAGCTAATCAAGCTTCATAGCTTCCTCCAATGGTTGGTCACTCAAGAATGGTCTAATTGCCTCAATCCTAGCAATCACATGGACACAATCAATATCCAACCAAACCATTGTTTACAAATGCAAGAAAATCCATAAGCCAAGTATATATTTTTGCGATTTTCATAGTATAGTCAAATGACTATCTAAGTTCATTTCTACCATTTATTCGTCATTTCTAACAACATTTGTAAAGGGATTTAGCTCTAATCTAACTCAAACTCATAAAACTCACAAATTCACTATTCATCATCTTCAACCTCAAGCAATCTCCATGGAAACAAGGTTTAAGGAGTGAAAACTTACCACACAAGGTCATACAACCAAGGAATGTTGATTTCCTAAGCTCCCCATGAAGGAAATACCTCTAAATTCCTCAAATCATCAAGTTTTTCGCCCCCCCTCCCCAAAAAAAAAAAGCCAAGATCCTCATCCACAATGGTTCCCAACTAACAAGAAGTGGTGGGTTTTGACGAGGAAGGAATTTGATGCAAGCTTTTCTTTGGAATGGATTGATTTGGGTGAGAGATAAGTGAGCTAGGGTTTCTTGCTTGAAAATGGATTATCCTCTCCCCTCTCTAATTTTCACGAAGAAGAAGAAGAAAAATGTGAGGAAGGTGCTTTGTTTCACCATTTAACATGGTTAAGTTATTTCCACCGGGTAATAGCTTATCTATCTATTTACTTTAATTCACCACCAAACTTAACCAAAGGGTCTAGAATATTTTCTTAATAATATTTTTTACTTTACTTTTACATTTTGGGTAATTTTGCCTACACACATTTTTACCCCATAATTTTCACTGACTGCACTTTTTACATCAAAAGTGACCCTAATTTATTTAATTGGATATTTTACCTAATTCAACCCACTAATAAAAGATTAATTGCCTAATTATATGCAATTAATTAAATCACATGGTGAGGGATATTATAGTGTCGACAATGTCCGATGACAATTGTGGTGGCTAAATGATGGCGGTGACAACGGTGGCCAGTGGTGGTGGTGATGGTTGGTGCCTAGTGATTGGGGGTAATAGTAGCCTAAGGTGGTGACTGGTTGGTGATTATGGCAGTGGAAAATAGCAATGACACAATATGGTGGTGGTTTGAAAAATAAGATTTCAAATGTCACAGCTAAAAGTCAACTTATAAGTTCAATGGCTGATGGAAGTAATGGTGATGGTGGCACCCATGGTGGCCGGTGATAATTGTTATGGTTGACTAATGATGGTGGCAGTGATGATTAGTGCTTGAGGTGATGGTGGTGGTGGCCAATGATGGCGATAGTGATGGTGATGTGATGGTGATGGTGGTGGTGGTTGGTCGGGGTGGTAGCTCATGGTGATGGCCAGTGGCAATGATAGTGGTACGTGGTAGTAATGAGTGATAGAGGTGGCTGATGTCGGCAACGTTGGTTGGTTGGTGATAAGTGCTAACCCTCACATGCTTAACAAAGTTCATAGAAAAAGAGTACATGACTATATTTAGAATGAGAGAGATGTGACATTTGCTATCATATATAGCATACTTGAGTCCTCTCTAAGAATAACTTATCCTGCTGCGAATATGATGAAATAAACTAACGCGATAAACTTACCATATTTTATTAAAGGTTTTATAATTCTCATTCAACATGAATATTAATTTTTTCCTACACACCCTTCAATTTTCGTGCTGACATGGGTCCTACATATAATTTTTTCTAACACATGGGTCCTACATATAATTTTTTCTAACACATGGATCTCACATATTTTTTATCTCTACAACATGAAATTTCAATTCTGAATTATAAAACCCTTTTATTAATTCACCAAACCATAAACAAGAGGATATTATAACTATCCTATCTTGGAATCTTTATTTGACCAACAAACGCGCTCTTAATTTATGGAAAATATGTGAAAGCCACAACTTTATATTTGATGTGACATCAGATCACGGTGTCGTAATAAAAAGGGCCTAGATTGTGTTTGGCCCGGTCCATTCATACACCCGGTTAGCTATTGCGATCCTCGTTCCTCGTTAATTGTTGTCTTTGGTTGTCACAACACTGAAAATTTTCTGCATGTTTATTTTAGTTAATTTTCGAAAAATATTTTTTTTCAAAAAAAAATTAAAATAAAAAAGCCAAAAGTTACCACAAAAGAAAACAAAAGATGATTATTATTCTTCACTGAGTGGGACACCTTTTGAGGGCATGAATGAACCTACATAATCTCTACAGCATGAGACATAAACTCGTGGAGAATCTGTTTTACTCTTCAAAAGTAACCACTCTATGTTTTAATCACATTTCCGAACAATGATTCGGCAGTATGTTTAATTTAATAAAATACTTTTCTCCAACATCGTAAGTGTTTATTTATTTATATATATATGCCATTTAACAAAAGTTCTTGACAGATGATATTCTTGTACTCTCATAAAACTTTTGGACTTCCTGAGATCATTTTCCAGAATGTTTTAAACAAACAAGCAATAGACTTAAATAATAACATGCATTGGCCTCTTTTAATGCAATATTGGAGTATGTATATCATTGAATTGTTTGTGTGGTGAGAGAAACAGTGGTATAAATCAAAGCTCAATGGACAATCAATTTGCGTATAATTTGAGGCAAAGAGTGAGAATAAAGGGATATTAATTGTGTCTAAGAATATAGTGGCTCTAAGTATATTTGTGCTATTTTGATAGTATTTAGAAAGTATCTCTTATGGCTAAAAAACTAGAGGTATTTATAAATGAGGAATATTTTCTAATGATGGGTGAGATAATAGGTTATAATCGTTTTATCCTAACGAGCCCGAACAAACTTACCATGCGCCGGGACTTAAAAAAAATTAAGTGGGATTGAGGTGAGAGAAAAAGAGAAAAAGTTGAGGAGAGTGGAGAGAGAAAAGAAAAATAAATAAATTTAATATAGGTGTCAATTTTTGAGTGGAAGGACTACAGTGGTCCTGGAGCATATTAAAAAATTACTAACGAGCCCCGCTGTCTACGAGATAAACACATTATTAGATACTAGGTATAAGGGTAGTTTTGTATTTCAATGATATTCTAGATCTCTCTTTTCTGTTATGCTCTTCTATATAAGAGCTCATTCATTGTACAAATTAATTACCCAATTAATGAAATCAGTATTTTACATTTTCTCTCTTTTACTTTCTAATATGGTATCAAGAGCAATTTATTATCTCCATGAATGGAGGTTCCGCTGCCATCAAAAAAATTTTCTCCATCGTTTTTACTTTCCATGTGGTCACTTTTCCTTTCACCTTCTTTTTCGTTTTATAGTTTTTCAGATCCTCTTTTTCATCTCAATTGTCCTAGATTTTTTTTTTTTTCATCTCAATTGTCCTAGATATGTTATCATTTACCTATATGTGAGATTTTTACTTGTGTGTGGGAGTGAAATTTCATACAGTTAAAATTTTCATTTTGATGAGAATTAGTCTTTGGTTACAACCAAAAAATAATCTTACGATTACTCAAAATCTCACTTTATAGATGCTAAGAAATGATCCCTTAAATGAGTCTTAGTGACCGACCCGTTCATATGACCAGTCAAAGTTTTCAATCATTGTTTTCAATCTCTTGCCCCACTTTCTTTATATCTTCAAAGTGCTTTGGAATAAATGACTATGCACGATTAAGTTTTAAAATTAAAAATACACATATATACATAACGGAGAGTCAAAGAGAAGGAGGATATAGTGTAGCGGCGGAGGAAGCAGATTTTCAGGACCAACTAAGAAAGTAAGAAAGGAAAAGAGCCTCGTTCTTGGGAGATATAAACTATATATGAACCCTCCACGACCTTATCCATGGATACATATGAACGAAATATTTTTGTTCTATTTTTCATTAATTATCCTTTTTTGAATTATTATAATCCTAGCTCTCCTTTGCTAATAATAACTCGTTTTTTTATTTATTTGTTTTATTTTTTTAAAAAAGAAAAGGTTTCTCATGATATGATGATGTCAAAGAAAATGAAATGCGGCTAAAGAGAGATTTAAAAACCCAAAAGAAAAATGCAATCGCACTCTGCCTAAGAGGAAAAAGAACGACCGCATCATGCATTAAAAAGAAGGAGAAGCAGACCAAAAGAATATAGGAATTTCAGCCACCTTCAATAAACTAAAGATGTGATTCCTAACAGCCAAGGTGGGTTAGGATCAGTGGTGGCCCTCTAAACTCATACACAATTCTTCCTAAATCCTACAGAAAGATTAAGAAAAAAGAATTGAAGGGTTGGCCCCCACTTAAAAAACGTCCATGTCATAGATTTCCTTCATGTGTCCTAATTAGTTTGCTTGGTTTTGAAAAAATTCTAATGTAATCTAAAGAGCAATGCATATAGGATTTTATTTTTGTCCACTCTAAGGTCCACTCTAAGGTGTGACACACGACACTAAATTCAAACTAAGATCTGTGTGTGATTGTAGTAGTTATAAATTCGTATGTCAAATATGTCAAATTAGATTGATTTATATTATATGTTTCAAGTCTCTGATTTCCTTTAATTGTAGTCAGGAGGTTGCTTCTCCGTATGCAACCAACATATGGTGAAACACTTGCACGAACTCAATGCTCAAGTCAAAGTGAAAGAGATGGAGTAAAGTGAAAAGTAGAAAATCGGGCATAAGCTCTATATATAGATATTGTTGTGAATATTTCATGGCACCAATAGTGGAACGAGCGATTGCTGCGGGTAAGGATTGTGAAGGAGAGAAAGATGCAATGCACTCTTCCTAACAAAATTTGATTTTGAGATGATTTATTTAATGATAGTTTTTGAAATATGTTTTTCTTTAAAATTAAATTTCTACTTAAGAATATTAAATAAAATGAAATTTAAATGAGCTATTTTTATTTTCATAATATATTGCACATAAAATGTATTATACTCCTAAATGAAAAAAATAAAAAACAATCAATAGTCATTGATTTATGTCATAATTTAAATGAGCTATTTTTATTTTCATAATTTATGTCATATGCTTGTAGATTATGGATGTTGGTATAATTGCTGGTATAAATAGACTGTGAGAGTGCTGTTTGTGGACCGTGGGCGGTTGTGGATCATTGACTTGGGATTGATTGCTTGAGAGGTAAGCTTTTGTGTCCTCAGTTTTGCCCATTGTTGGTTCCACCATACCTCATGGAGTGATGGTTTGTATGCATGATGTGTTTTATGAAATGCTATTGAACTATTAAGTGCAATAGTGCCTTATGATATGCATGTGTTGTTCCACCTAGATGGTAAGCCTGAGTATGTAGCGTCATACAAAATAGTGATTCTGTGGGTGAGGTACAAGTAGCGTCTTGTATTGTAGGTTGTAGACGTATGTAATTTCTGCATGTTTATTCTCTGGCCAGTAGGATTCTGACACACATGACATGATTATATGCTGCATTGCACAAATTTTGGAACTTATATTATTATACTGGTTTTGAACTTATATTGCACATGTAAATGAGCTTGGGGTGGAGAGATCCTTGAGGACCCCTTGTCTTACAGGGATTTCTTTTTAGAGATCTCACCCCACGTTTGGGGCACATTTTCAGGCAGGTACCTCGGGGGTTGAGACCTCGGGAGGCAGGAGGCCGGAGCTGAGCTGATTAGTACATGCTTGATGATTTAGTTACCTTATATGATTATGTCTGATTCTTCTGCTATGACTTTTGTATTGAGACTCGATGAGTATGCTGTTTATTTGGTGAGCGTGGGGATTGTTCATGCCATATTGACTTGACTACGTTTATTTAGATTTGAGTTGTATAATTATATTAGGATATTGTTCGGACTACGTGATGTAGTTTCATGATTAGATACACACTTATTTATTTAATGAGGTTATTCAGTTAGTCATTTATTGCAATTTACATACATGCATTATTTTGAAAAGGATTAAGTAATCAACTTTGTTAATATAATGACGTCATAATTGAAAGAAAAAGTTAGCTTCCACATTTAATTAGCTGCACTTAATACTGTAATATGATAACAAACCGGGTATATACGGGGTGTTACAGTGAGTATCGGGAAGTGTTGAACACGACACGTCAGGGATTTTGAAGTGTCGGTGATTCATAGTCAAAAACTACGTTGTTTTGTTTATTTATTTCGTTATTTTAATTGGTTCACCTTTGAATGGTTGTGATTTTCTTTTTCTCTCTCTTCCTTTATCACCATTGATCCATCTTTGTACGGTTATGATTTAGTAGCCGGAAATAAAATTATCTCAAGCAGCTTGAGAAACGATAAGCCTTATATATGGATCAGGACCAGGATCATTTTACAGCGGTGTAAGACTAATAAATCTTACACCACATCTCAACTGTTGATTTTCGTGCATCCAACGATTATTATTTAGGAAGTCATACGAATTAATATTAATTACTCATGAGTTATACTACAAATACCAACCCATAATTTTCATCCATCAACTATTGAGATGTGGTGTAAGACTTGTTAGTATTTCACTGCTATAAAAGGAATCTGTCCTTTATATATATATATATATATATATATATATATATATATATATATATATATATATATATATATAGTTCGCTTTTCTGCAGTTACTGCAGATAAAATTATTTGCAGTAAACCCAATACGACGTCATTTTGGGGCGAAAATTATGGTGTTTTTATAATTTAAATTTATTTCAAGGTTATTATAGTCTTTATATATATATATATATATAGTTAATCTTTCAGTTACTGCAGATCCCAAAACGACGTCGTTTTGGGAGGTATTTTTGTAATTTAAATTTATTTCAAGGTTATTATAGTCTTTATAATTATAATTTTTTAATCTTTCAATCCCAAAATGACGTCATTTTGGGAGTAACTGCAGATATATTTTTCTCATATATATATTGGGATTTACATTTCTGCAGCTGTTGTACGTACAACAATCAAATACTTGCCATATATATACGTGAAAACATTAAATGCGGGGAATAATAATCATACAAAAGATGAAAGCATTAGATGTGATGAATTATAACCATACACATGTCGTTATTGTAGGTAGAGCTTCCTATATAATTTGACAAAACTTAACCAAACTAGCCGTACTTCAATGAATTGGTAAAGATTTTAAAAAATAAAGAATAAGATCATGGGTATATTTTTTAATTAATTGAAATGTATTTCGGTTTTTTTTATGGGAAAAAAGAAAAGTTTTCCCCTTCTAATGTCAAAAACAATCCATACAAGTGTTAATAATGACTTACAATAGCACTTGTTAATGACATATATCGGTATAAGTCTTCCCGTATGAATCGATTCGAAACCTGCTCCTTGTCAACGTTCTTCAATTTTGCCACTTGAGCAAAACTATATACAACTATTTTAATATGAGCACCACTTATTTTTGTTTTGAGAATAAAATTATATTACGACCTTTGCTAATTATGCAAAGCTTTCGTTACAATTGGTATGATCAAGGGAAAAGTACTTTATATATAGAATTTTAAAAAAAATAATTAAAGATTTAATTCTTAAATTTTAGTGAGATAATTAAGATTATAATTCAATTTAAATTAAATTAAAACAATCATAATATATGATCGGATTTTTACTTTAAATTTAGGATTTTATAAGAGTTATGTTGTAGGAAAAGTGATTGTGTAATGTTATAGATATTTGTTTTGAGTGTCTTAATTTTTTTATTTTTTTTGCTTTAAAAAATGCGGGCCCTACAAAATATTGTATGTATAGAAAACTTTTTTGTATCATGTTAAATGATGAATGCAAATCCCTTAAATTTAATCAATCATGGTGTGTATGAAAAAAAGAATACCATACACTTTATATCAAATCAATCTTGAGTATACCATTATTTACTCACTTTAAAACAAAACTTACTTTAAAAATAAAAAAGGGGCATGCATTAGATAAGTCACTGAGTATTAGAAAGCCAATAGTATATATGTCAAATGAATAGCGAGAATGAGGAAAGAATAGATTAATCTTAGACTTCGTGTAACTTCTATGGGGCGGCGCTGCACAAATGATGAGGCCATATAAAGATAAATTGTAAAAGAAAAAAAAAATTATAAATAAATAAGAAAGGGACAAGCTATCTTTATAAATAATTTTTTTTCTAGCGACTATTTTTTAAGAAAGATATATCATATAATTTATTGACGATGTACTTTTTTTTGTAATAAGCATTTTTTTTAATAAGTTAAATTAGGTGTTTTGATGTAATTTATGGGAGATACGTTATGTTTTGTTTTTTAAAAGTACTTATAGTGTTGTTTTTCAACAAAAATAAAAATATATATATATAATTATTTAACTATTTCATTTTCCTTTTTAAAGTTCTTAAACATTATAATAGAAACATTATAAGAGTTATATTTCTTTTATTTTTTTGAGTTTAGGGAAAAAAGTAATGTTACTTTAGATAACTTTAATTTCATCGAAACGACGTCATTTTTGGGTTGAAAAATTAAAAAATTAGAGTGATAAAGACTATTATAACTCTGAACATATTATTAATCTAAATAATATTTTCTTTTTTGTTCTCAATTGTGTGTCTCCACCTATTTGACGAGACTAATCCCCTTAAGTTCTTTAGTTATATATAATGTGATAGTTTTTTCCACTAACCCTAAGTTATTTCGCCCAATGTTATTAGAACGGCTTCGTCATTGATAGTTTTTTTTTTTTCTTGGATTGGGCCGGTCACCGATTTTTTATGAAAACCGGCCGAGTTACACCGATTTTGATGTATGGCCGGGCCGTTGCTTCAACCGGATCAGTTATATGACCAATTTACCGATTCTCTGGTGAACCTGGCCGGGTCGGTTCGATTTTATTAACATTGATTTCGCTTAAATTTCTTATGTTTTTTTAATATTCAAATTTTTAACATTAGTGACGGATAGAGTTGGTAAAGTGGGTCGCCTGCCCTGCCTCGCCCCACCCCGCTTTTGAAAGTGGGCTGAAAAACTTGACCCCCGCCTCGTTTGGCGGGTTGGGCGGGATTGGCTTGCCAGCCCGAACCTATTTTACACTGACCCGTCTCTTTCGCCTATGTCCGCCATCAATCCTTCAAAAAATGATGTCATCTCACCTCGCCTGCCCCACTTTTGAGATGAGTTATAAAACTCAGCCCACCCCGCCCATTTGGCCGGTTGAGCGAGTAAACTCGCCGAGCCGAGCGGTTTTGTTGGCTCTACTGACGAATAAAGCCAATTTTTTTTTTTTCTCAAGAATATCTCCATTTATTTAGATGAGACTAATTCCAAAGTTTAAAGGTTTTTATCACTATCCTCAAGGTGGCTCGCCTACTAGCCATTTTTAATTGGGTTTTAATTTACATGTACACAATTGAAATCTGTGAGTGTGTAGGAAAGTAGTGTTATGTTATATAACATAACGCTAATAAAACCCTTTTTAATTACTGTTTTCTCTCGCCTTAATTTTACCCATTATAAAGTTACGGTAAGCCACCTGCGACGTGAACAATGAGGACCCGCAAATCAAGTGAGATTGTTAGCAATAAAATCGTGTTTTATTTTGTCTTGTCTTTTTATTCTTTCTGTAGTGCACAAGCTTCGCTTTCCAACTCTTTTATCACTGTCACGCCTTCAATTTCCATTTCGCTTCTTACACAAGAATCTCTACACTATTAGGTCTTCAATTTTCAATTTGATTATTTAACATGTATTCTCTTATGTTAAATAAAGCATGACATGATCACATAGAAAAAAATACAACCATATGATATGAAAGTAAATTAACTGTATTATTTTTTAAAGTTACTTTAGATAGTTTTATCTAATGTTCATCGAAACGACGCCGTTTTGGGACGGAAATCATGGTGTTTTTGTAATTTTTATTTATTTCAGGGTTATAATAGTCTTTATCATTCAAATTTTTTAATTTTTCAACATTAAAAGACGTCGTTTTGATGAACATTAGATAAAATTATCTAAAGTAACATTAGATACTTTTTTTCTCTTTATTTTAATTTTTTTTTCTTTTTTCCCTTATCATTTTTCATCCACTTTTGTATGTTTAACATATTACATATATACCCACTCCGAAGTTATTAACATCTTAGTCCACTAATATTTTATAAGAAAAAAATGTTAAAAAATAATCCTTATTTCTCACCCTGCCTCTATGTATCTCTTTTCTCTGTCTCTCTTTTAGTTATATATAGATATGCACCAATCTAAAGCTTTATGATGAACTAAGATTTTCTTTTGAAAAAAACAAAATAAATGGAGAACCTGTACGGCTTTCACTGCTCAGAGCAGTCATCTATGGCTCCACCGCCGCCGCCATTAACACCGAGCAGTCACAACGTGATTTCATCAATCGGTGCGCAGTTAGTCCGGTCCGGGAATTCTTCATCGGAAGCAGTGTCGTCTAAGGTTGTCTTGCAGCAGGACGAGGATGAGGTTTCCAAAGTGCTTGGTGCTAAAGTTGCTTCTCATCCTCTTTTTCCTCAGCTTCTCCATGCCTACATCGATTGCCACAAGGTACTCTAATATATAAATATAAATATATACATATATAATTTGAACTATATAAGTTTGCAATATTCAAGTATGATTTTCGCCATCACATATATATATATATATATATACATAGAGAGAGAGTGGCTTAGGGACAAAACCCTCTTTAAATTTGTTTTCTTCAACCGATTAATCAGTTAAATTAAATTTTGTGTTTTAATTTTCAGGTGGGAGCACAGCCAGAGATGGCGCAACTATTAGATGAAATCAGAGGAGAACATAGTGATGTGTGTCAGATTTCTACCTTCTTTGGTGCTGATCCCGAGCTCGATGATTTCATGGTCTCTTCTCTTTCTTTCGTAAAATATAAACCTCGTATTTGTTTTTCAATAACTAAATTAAAAACCCTAAGTTTCCGTGTCTTTCTTAATTAATTCGATTGATTGATCAGTACTCATGTTTATTTGTTGCTTGTTGCATCGAAGGAAACGTATTGCAATTTATTGGTGAAGTTCAAATCGGATTTCTCAAGGCCTTTTGACGAGGCAAATACGTTCCTCAACGACATGGAAACGAAGCTTAACTCCATCTGCAATGGTCCTCCTGCCAGAAATAACACTCCTGAACCTGGTCACTCTCTCTCTCTCTCTCTCTAGTTTTCTGTGATTTTTGAAATCGAGACATATAGCTAATAAGTTCAGTTAACAAGGTTTGCACCTAATAAAATAATGTGGAAAACATTCATAAAATAATACGAATTAAGGTTCTTAGGTTAGCCAAAAAGGCCTAAAGTACACTTGATGAGGAACTGGCTCACATGGAAGGGACTGTAGTCATGTGGTTTATGTTTGCTTATACGTACGTTCTTAGCTTCCTTAATGATAAGATCTACCTCTTTCAGGACACTATACATGTATATGTACCCTCTGCTGAACCTAGTTGACTATGTAGGGCTTCTAAAATTGCGATTTTAGTTTTTTGGTAGATTAAAATACAAACCAAAAAAGGAAACATGGACTTCTTTTTTCAATGTATATAGACTAGTTAATTTATTCATATTTTCGACTTCCCATCATCGAAACTGAGTTGGTTTAATATCTTTTTGCAAATTACACTAAGAGAATTGTTGATTTGTAAATATAACCTATCCCGTTGATGAATTTCTTAATTAGTTTCTGTTATAGTACTTTTTCACTGACACATATTAGTGGACTTTTGTTTCTGTTATTGCTGTTGAAGGATGGTGTTTCATGTTAGTGTTTTTTGTCATATAATATAGACAAGTAATTGAGCTTGGCATTTCTTGTTTACAGCTGTTTAGCTTAATGAAACTCTCTCTATATATTGATAATAAATACTTCAATTCCATGTGTTTTTGAACAGTTTTTGGTTGCAAGTGATGTGATGTGCTTGATGACCCTCTCTTTGTGTTTAAATTTTGATAAATGCTGTATAGCTAGAAATTTTTTGACATATTTCAGCTTGAATAATTTATCAAAATTCAAGGTGGTGATTGGATGAGTAAATTCGGCAATGATCACTCATCAGTCCAAAAGTCAATAAACTTGCTTGAGTTTGCAAAAATTATGGCAATATATTTCATGATATAGAGAGCTTTATGTCTTAGTAGCAAGTTTATATATTTTATTAAACAGCACGTACAAACATTATTCCAACTATTCAGTCAATAATATACATAATACTTTTATGATTAAACTACATATACGTATAAAATATTGATAAAAGGTTAATCTATTAAATGTATATATAGTTCATAATCACCATGATGTTATGATCTCATGATTTTATATGAAAATGCGTACTAGAAGCTTGCACTAATTAAAAAGTATATGTTGTATATTAAAAGAATAATTGTATAATTATTTTAGGTTTTGTTTTTCTTATGAAATAGGCTACCTATGTTTCGCGCCCTAACTACTCCGAAGCAAGACACTCACCATTCACCAACACCTCCGAAAAACGTCTCACTTGCCTCCTCCACCATGTACACATTATACTACTAGCGCATCTCCTCCTTTCATCTCACTGGTGGTCCCACCCTTTTTGTCGGCATCTTCTGCCTTTGTTCCAATTGTCAGCACCGCCAGGTGTTAGTCACATGTCCAAATTTTGGTTGTTTGATCAAACCCAACGTGTAATTGTTGATATATATTGAGTTGAAATTATATTCGTAATGGGGTGGTGAGTCTCGCGACTATAATCAGTGTCACGGGGTCCTGACACTGATTATCCCTCGTTGTGAATATAATTCCCACTCAACCTATATAAACAATTACTGCCAGATGGGTCAAACAGCCTTAGCTTTGGTGCTATTTTTGCCATGCTTGACAAAAAGCTGTTATTTCCTCCACCACCAAAGTAGCTTAGTTCACTCCTCAATATTGGAATTTTCAAATGTGATCAAGTATCATATTACGTTTGAGAATAATATAAACCAATAAAAAGGCCGTCATTCAATTTGTTAAGGTTTTGAGTTAAATTAATTCTTTATAATATCAAAAGTGTCTCGGGTTCAATCCTCCTTGCCTCCACCTTCTTTGTGGAATTTCTTACCATAGGTAGTGGGCCTGTGCATTACTTACCCTTCATGCCCACGTTAGGCCTTTTGATATTAAATAATATTTTAATTTATATAGATATATAAAATCATTAATTTAAAAAATTAAATCACCCAAAAAACAGTTTAAACTTTTATTAAACTCAATAGGGTTATAACGAATTGTTTGAACTAAAAACTAAACGCAACACAACCTTTAATTTTTTTTTGAATTTCTATAATGGGTATCAGAGTTTCGTATCCCGAGTTCGATCCTCATTGCCCTCCATTTTTTCCTGTGGAATTTTCTTAGCACAAGTAGGTGGGTCTGTGCATTGTTCACCCTTCAAGTCCAGTGGGCTCTTGTGTAAAAAGGCGTATTAGAGAATAATATAAACCATTATTAAAAAGTCTCTCATCCAATACCTTAAGATTTTGGGTTGAATTAGTTCTTTACATATTAATTGACAATAGGCTAAGTGAAGTTCATATAAATGGGAACATTCATAAAACCAATACCTTAAAATTTTGAGTTAAGACATAATGTGGAACCCATCTGTCATAGTTGGGCTAGCCTAATTCATTAGTGGTGGTCCCTGCCCTCTTGGCGCGCCCGACACTTATCACCCACTAGGCCGAGATTATTTGTTGTGGTCCGGGACCACCGTTCTTTTGGTGGTCCATTAGTGTAAATGGAAGGGTAAAAGTGGAAAAGAGAAAAAATAGCAGGGGTAAAAAGGGAAAGAAAAAAGTGATATTGTGAGAGGGAGCACCGGATTATTAGGTGGTCCTGGAGCATTAAAAAATATTTCCACTAGACCCGAGTTCCATGCTTCTGAATCTTAATGATCTCCACTCTGCAGGTCTTACATCTTATTCATGGAATTAGTTAATAATAGGAAAGATTATTTGCAGTGGGCACCGGAAATTTATCTATATTATCCGTAAGGGTTGTAGGAAATAGAATCACAAAAATTTCAGGACCTCACTATCAATTTAAGATAGATATCCATTGGAAGAGAAGTGTTATAAATATAAAAGGGATAATTATACAATCTTAAATTTATTTGTCTTTATATAAGACATTATAATAGAATATATTTTTAATGTTTATTTCCTTATATTTAACTCCTTTTAAGAAAACAATTATTCATATATATATGTATTACTTCGTAGATGAAATAAATTAATAATATTTTAAATTCTAAATTCCAATTAAATAGCTTAAGATCATACTAAAAGCATATATAACTTTGATTTGTAGAATAAAAAATATTGCAAATTTTATGTCTCTTCTTGTAAAACTGTTTTACTTTATGTTATAATACCAGTAGTGTATAAAATAATATCCCTTTGCATGTCACATAATTATTCGCCGAGGCCCAAAAAAATCTATTATGCTGGCCTAGATGACTTATTCTTTTGAGAAACTTCTACGTGAACTAATCATTTCATGTAATTCAATGATCTGTTTCTGAGTGCTATAATTACAAAAAGAAAAAAAAAAATGGTAACAGAGAAAAGAGCACGGTGGAATTGAATATATATTTGAGGCGTTAATGGTAAACAAATAAACTTTTCGATAATATTAGTTAATATACAGATTAAATTGATTCATTTCATGATTTTGCGGGTGGCACATTCCTGGTAGCCCTTGTGTGCCTTTTCCATTTTATTATATATGGGCAAGGAAAAATCCGTGTCATTTGTACCTCGGATTCTTTAATATGAAGTTCTTTATTTGTAATTGCATGTCATGATACTTATAATGATGTCTACTAGACAGTGTGGATATAACGAAAAAGTGCATGAGTCCAAACAGCACTGATATAATAATACCCCGACACTTCTCCCTCACAATATTTTCAACTATAACAATTTTCTAAGAGGGCAGATACTTTGATATTAGTGTCAAATTTTAAATTTGACATTTCATCTGAGGGTCGTTAGATCAAAAAAGATCAATGGTGTCAGATGCTTATAAATCAGAGCCGTTGATCTTTTTTGATCTAACGACTATCAGATGAGGTGTCAAATTTGAATTTTAACATGAGTGTCAAAGTATCCAACCTCATTTTCTAATTACTTTATTCATTTCTCTCTGCTTCTTGCTGATGGAAATCAATGGCCCAACTCCTCCTATGAACAAACTTTTCTCTTCAATAAATTATATAGTCCTTTCAATTAAGCATGCATGGATCAGAAAAAGTCTTTGTTTAAAGTACTCAAAGGGAAACAGTTTGCAATCACCTTCAAAGAGGTATAATTACGTCCATCATAAACCCTGAGAGGCCAGATGTGCCTTGTCTTTGATCTTTATCATAATTAACACATTTAAGATTCTAAGTAGTAGTGTGGTTGCACGTGTTGTGTACTGATCTCATCGTTTCCTTAGAAATCCACTGTCTCTTTCCTTTTCTTTAATCTGATCACTTTTGCTTCTGAGGTTATCCATATGAATTAGTTGAAACCGTTGTAAACTAAGGCTTTTGTACTTGAAAACGTTCGGAATCTTGTTGCATAATTTTATTATAGTAACACCAACTGCATGTATTTTATAAGAAACACGTTCATTGGCTATTTTGGGTATATATATATATATATATATATATATATATATATATATAGGATTTTGATAACGGTGTCAAATTTGAAATTTGACACCTCATTTCAGAGTCGTTAGATCGAAAAAGATCAACGGTATTACATGCTTACAAATCACACCGTTGATCTAATGACTCTGAGATGAGGTGTCAAATTTCAAACTTGATACCGGTATCAAAGGATCCTACCTCATATATATATATATATATATATATATATATATATATATATTAGTTCCAGTTCTGGATAAAGCTGCGTTCTTTAATTTGAGCATTGCGCTGGATCTGGAGATTATGGAGTGGAAAGAGAATTTCTCTGGATCATCCAGTTATGAAGTACACACATAGAGGCTTTATATATAAATGACTTTATATGCTTTTTCAGTTGATTGCATGCTTGTCTTGGTTATTTAAATGTTATTCTATTGCAGCAGGACACTGTTGACATATGTTCGAAAGACATATAAAAGAAATACTAAATACTGCTAATTAAGAATGTATATATATATATATATATATATATATATATATATATATATATATATGGTATTTGTTATTTAGGGTCAATCTTCTAGGTATTAACTCCAATAATCTAGGCACCCTAGGAATTAACTCCAATAATCTTCTTGGAAGATCTCTGGATGCTTATGTGACAAATGGCAATTTAGCCATTGTCAACTCAATTTGTTGTCCATGCTTAGAGAAGTTGTGAAGTTTCTATTTAACTTATGTTAAATATTTTTAACCTAAAACTAGTGAAGGACATTGAAGAAAGAGCTACGAACATTCCAAGGGGCAAGCCATTAGTTTAGGTCATTGCATGGTTAGTAATTCTGCTTTGATGCAGATTTTTAGTCTTGGAAAATAATGGAAGGAGCAGAAAGACAATGAGGGGAAGAGAAAAGTTTCCTTCTTTGGGTGTTTAAAATTTATTGGAAGGTAAATAAACCCAAGAGGATGTATTTTCTCTCTTTTCCTCTCAAATGTCCACTATTAGTACCCAAAAGCTTTGGATGAAATGGGGGAATAAGTTTTTGGGTTTTATTAGTGTTATGTAACATAATATAAGTGTTGTTTCCAACTCTCACATCAAAAGGGAGAGAGAAAGTGAAATGATGAAAGAGAAAGAAAAACATGTGGACCCCACCTCTTTAATGTGTGTGTAGGAAAGTGAAGTTATATTATGTTAAATGATAAACATAAAACCCAAAGTTTTTTTAATAAAATTAAGAACAAAAATTGTTTAGTTCTATTCCTTTATAATATAACCGTAAAAGAAGGGTATTAGAATTCTGATTAATTGGTTGCTTTACTTAGGGAAGATATCCTATTCTATTTCTTCCTTTCCTTTTCCAACTCATCCCTACTTGTTTCGTTTCATTTCATTAATAAAAAAAATAATAAACAAATCAAAACACAATGTCCATTTGGGGAAGTTGTTTTCTTTTTCAGCAATAGAAACTTCAGATTTTAGCTAGAAGGAAAATATAAGAATCAGGTTGTACGTAGGAAAATATATGGTCTGTGACTATACGCTACGGGCAGTACACAGTTATCATATAAAAGTTATTTTTTTCTCTTTGCCATGTCACCTAATAATCTTATAAGAAGAAAGATTTTTTTTAAAAAAATATTATAACTATGTACTACCCGTAATACATAGTTATATTTTTTTGCATGATCAAATTTCTTTCCTGCAACATGATAGATTGAAACCGCTTTAAAAAAAGCACATAAAATATTTTTTAACTTTTCCAAAAGCATTTTTTTCTAGAAATTATTTGTTTAATTGTACCAAAAGCATATTTTGGCTGACTATTGCAAAAAAAAAAAAAAAAAATGAAAGAAAGATCAATCTCATAAAAATGACGCAGTATTAATCATTGCACACATATATATTGTTTGTTAATTGCCAATTCTATGGTTGTTAAACATATGATATTATGAATAAGAGTCTGTTCTTAAGTTATTTGCTAGAAATTTCTTGGCTGATTATATATTTCTAACATTAAAAATTGATTCAGAGCTAGCAAGTTGTGATAGTACAATTTCATCGATCATGTATTTATTCTGCCATATGTGTCACATGGGAATGCATAAAAATATGGTAGATCCGTCCACCAAACATGTGGATCAATTGATAAGGAATTATTCTAGCTAGCTTAACTAGTGGTCTCGAGTTTGAGTCCCTGAAAATACAGTTGTGTTAAAATTTATTAGGGAAAGCTTTGCCACCATTATGGTCCTACCCAGTTAAAATCGGACTAGTTGGGTTATCGATAAATCAGTGGATAATAACAAAAAAAAAAAAAGTAGATCCTTGTTGAAGTTGCTCTTCTATTGCTTTATCTACATTACTGCCGCCTTTTTGGTGTTTGGCATATTAAATAATGATTCTATCTTAATATGGGATATGTGCCATAAATGGTTTATTTTGTCTGTGGATCGATATGCCATTGTTAATCTACATATTATCAAGCCTGTCTATCTCATGAAACGCATTTGATGCATGAACAAGTGAAGTGACCAAGTGAACTTTGTGGGTTGAACTTTATAACTAATATTTTTGCTTTGATTTGATAGATGAAGTTACTGCGTCATCTGAGAAGGATTTTATTAGGAAGGAGAAAGAGGCAATTGAGTGCAAGAGGATAGTTGAAGTTCAAGAGCTGAAGGATAATCTGCAACGTAGATATAGCAGCTACATTAGTAGTCTAAAGCACGAGTTTTCCAAAAAGAAGAAGAAAGAAAAGCTACCAAAAGAAGCTAAACAAATCTTACTTACATGGTGGAATATTCACTTTAAATGGCCATACCCAACGGTAATTAAACAAACAGCTTTTCTTCCAAGCATCAAGTTAACTCTTCATGTTAAAAAAAAAAAAAGGATTTTATAAGAGTTATGTTGTAGGAAAATTGATTGTGTTCGTTTTGCATGCCGGAATTTTTTTTTTTTTTTTTTTGCTGCGGGCCCCACGAAATGTTGTGTGTAGGAAAGTTTTTGTGGTCATGTTAAATGATAGATGATAAACCCTAAAAAAAATGGTGCATAATTATGTTCAGTCCATAAACTTCATTTAAGGGAAAAGTATTTCTCAATTCACCGGAGTTAAAGTTATCTCTAGTGAGCTCAAAACGACGTCGTTTTGGGTTATAAGATTGAAATATTATAATGATAAAGACTAATATAACCCTGCAATATATTATAATTACAAAAACACATTGATTTCCGCCCAAAACGACGTCATTCTGAGTTCACTGGAGATAACTTTATCTCCGGTGAGCGGAGAAATTCTTTACCCTTCATTTAATTAAGATTCCTATTTGTTGTAATTAATTAAGCACTTGTCTAGACAACTAGGTTTTAGTTTTAACTTTTAACAAAGTTGTCATTGGCCCAGGACGCAGATAAGGTTGCCTTAGCTGAATGGACTGGCCTAGACCAGAAGCAGGTAAACAATTGGTTTATAAACCAAAGGAAGCGCCATTGGAAACCAGAAATGCAAGCTACACATGATTTGGATGGTCTCTATGGACCTCTCTGCTTCAGTGAGAGTGACTAAGGTGGAATCTCCCCCATTAATTTGCTTTTGCTAGCTGAATATAAATTAATTATGATTAATTACAATAAGTGAGGATTTTTGTGGTCATCAACCTCTTTTGCTTTATTCTTTGTTCTGTGAATGAGGAATATATATAATCACTATATAGTGAATAGGAACCACGGGTTTTAATTTGTCAATAAATTGCTAATATATTACCCCAATTGTTAACCTATGGTTCTTCCTTGTTAATATTTTCCCCATTTTTCGATTCTTGTTGAGTACCCAAATTAAATTCTTTTTAAACAAAGTTTCAGGTAAATTACATTTTACCAACCTGATTTATTAGCTTTATTTCACTTTTATCCTAATTTATGCTACGGAGCACGTTACACCTTAATTTGCCACATCTAATGCAACATTCCCCTTTTTAATTTAAATTAAAAATCACTTAACACTGTACCAAAAAAAATAAAAAAAAAATCACTTAACAGTAAAAAAAAAATTGGGTAAAAAATAGTAAAATTTTATAAATGAATAAAAATAAGCATCTCTTTTTCTTTTTCTTTTTCTTTCATATCTACATCTTTGGGTTTAAATCCATTTCACTCATAGAAGGAAATGAAGACTCTTGTAGTTGTAGTTGTTGGATTCTCTGCAATTATAACAGCTTTTGGGCTCTGGCCGATATATATTTTGTTATAGAAGACAGAGGGTGATATCAAATCACTATTGCCTTGAACCCATGTATTTGACAGAAGGGGTAGATGATCAGAGTTATCACTGTGCAATAAAAAAAATAAAATAAGAACAGACTTACTTGTAGTCTGAATACAGAATTAGACAGAAGAATGTATGCAGAAGATGATTGAATCCGAGCCCACAGAACGTGTCTCCTTAAGACAATTTGCCCCCTCACTGATGCCCAAGGTTGATGGACACTTGTCTCCCAGGATAGAACGGATTCCGTCTGAAGAGTGGCGGCACTACCAGTCAACAGCCCAAACGAACACAACAAAATGCCAGAGGAAATCACACCGGAGTATGAACAGGAATATGCAAAACCGGAAGGAGAAAAATTCCGGCAGAGTTTAAGTGCAGAAAAATTGTGGTACCATTTTCTGAAGGTGTCAGTGTCTATTTATAGACACTGACCGGTCACGTTTGAAAAGGCACCTTTCCGTCGACGAAACAACACATCCGTTGGACACGAAAAGACACATTCGTTCAACACGAAAAGGCACCCATTCAAGGATGAAACAACATGTCCGTTAGGATGAAACAACATGTCCGTTCAGATGAAACAACATGTCTGTTCGGATGAAACGACACATCCGTTCGTCGATGAAAAGACACACTCTTTCACTACCAAACTTCTTATTCATAACCAATAGATTGTCTACACAATTTATATATATATATATATATATATATATATATGTATATAAATTCCAACAATCCCCCACATGGATAAGAAGACAAATCATCGTGACAAAAATGCATAAGAATATAAATGCAAAGTGTAATTCCTCAACGAGAAACAACTGCATCGAGATAGGTGGAGTTACCTTTGAACCTTCTCTAGTGAAAACCTATCGGATATACTCGGTCAATCGGTGGTCTAGGGCGACTTGAACCGTCAACCTTTAGTGTATACCTAGACAATAGGAGTCACACAATTGCTTCTCTAGCATTGTTGGTTCTTTGTTGCGCCCATTTTGGCCGTGGGACACCTACCTGGTTCTGCGAGTGTTGTTAGAGAATAGGCCTTTGAAGAATTCTCATAGAAGCGGCCCTCACTTCACACTCACATAGGTGATTTCTTGTGATGTAACTCACTATACATCATCTGAACACAACAGATTAAGAAATCATTAAAAGCCCAAGTGCTTACCCTCATAAATACACTGTCTTGTCTAGGAATGAGTATGAGTTTAAAAACTCCACAGTGTTTCGAAAGTCGAACATCACTTAGTTGTCTCTTTGAACCTAGTTCATGGGATCTCCACTCTTCTAGGTAGAGTTACCGCAATGCTCAACAATTGATAGACCTTAAACCCATTCCCTTCGACAAAAATTCAACCAACTCTCTAGGAATCCCTTTGGTTAACGGATCCGCTATGTTCTCCTTAGACTTAACATAATCAATTGTAATGATTCCGTTCGAGAGTAATTGTCTTACGGTATCATGTCTACGACGTATGTGTCTAGACTTACCGTTATACATGACGTTCTTGGCCCTTCCAATAGCGGCTTGGCTATCACAATGTATGCATACAGATGGTACCAGTTTTGGCCAATTAGGAACATCCTCAATAAAGTTACGAAGCCATTCGGCTTCTTCACCAGCCCTATCTAAAGCAATGAATTCTGCTTCCAAGGTTGACCTTGCGATGCAAGTCTGTTTGGACGATTTCCAAGACACAGCACCTCCACCAAGGGTAAACACATATCCACTTGTGGATCTAGTGTCATTAGAGCCGGTGATCCAATTTGCATCACAATACCCTTCTATAACTGCGGGGTATTTCTCGTAATGCAAAGCATAATTTTGAGGTATACTTCAAGTATCCCAAAACTCTTACCATAGCTTTCCACTGATTTTCATTTGGATTACTAGTAAAGCGACTTAGCAGACTTACTGCATAAGCAATATCAGGTCTGGTGCAGTTCAAAACATACATCAGGCTACCCAACACTTGAGCATATACCTTTTGTGCTGTAGCTTTACCAGTGTTCTTTAATAAACTAAGATTACAATCTACAGGGTTCCTCACAGAGGTTATATTCAAATTTTTTAATTTCTCAAGAACCTTAGCTATATAGTGAGCCTGTGATAAGACCAACCCTACAGATGTTCTATGGATTTTAATACCTAGGATAACGTCTGCTATCCCCATATCTTTCATATCAAATTTACTTTTCAGTAAATGTTTAGTAGCATTAATCATTTGACTATTACTACTCATAATCAACATGTCGTCTACATAAAGACAGACAATGGCAAATCCTTTTCCTGTATTTCGAACATAGACACATTTGTCACACTCATTAATTCGAAATCCATTTGATAACATAACTTTATCAAATTTCGCATGCCATTGCTTTGGAGCTTGCTTTAACCCGTAAAGGGATTTTATTAAGCGACAAACTTTCCGTTCTTGTCTTGGAATAACAAAACCTTCAGGTTGTTCTAAATATATCTCTTCTTCAGGTCGCCGTTTAAGAAGGCGGTTTTAACATCCATTTGATGTACTTCTAATCCATTCAATGCAGCTACTGCGATCAACATCCTAATGGATGTGATCCTTGTAACCAGAGAATAGGTATCGAAATAATCGAGACCTTCACGTTGCCTGTAGCCTTTTACCACAAGCCTTGCTTTATATTTATCAATAGTGTCATTCTCTTTCATTTTTCTTTTGAAAAACCCACTTACTTCCTAAAGACTTATTGTCAGGAGGAAGATTTACCAATTCCCAAGTGTGGTTGGACAAAATAGACTCTATCTCACTATTGATAGCCTCTTTCCAGAATGGTTCTTCCGGGGACGTTATAGCTTCCTTATACTTACAAGGCTCATTTTCTAATAAATATGTCATAAAGTCAGGTCCAAAGGAAGTGGCTGTCCTTTGCCTCTTGCTATGTCTAGGTTCATCTTCTGTATCCTCTACAGGATCAATATTGGTTGTAGCATCTTGGGGTATCACAACCTGATTATCATTGTTATCACTTGATATCTTATCATCATTATTACCACTTGAATCATGTATTTTCTTATACGAAAATACGTCTTCAAAGAAAGTAACTTCCCTTGACTTAATAACCGTATTAGCGTGTATATCTGAAACATCAGATTTATACACTAGAAATCAATAAGCACTACTATTAAATGCATAACCGATGAATACACAATCCACGGTTTTAGGTCCGATCTTCAACCTTTTAGGTTTAGGAACCGCAACCTTAGCCAAGCACCCCCACACTCTAAAGTATTTCAGGGATGACTTCTTACCTTTCCATATGTCATATGGTATGTTTTTTGTCTTTTTGTGGGGCATTCTATTAATTATATAGTTAGCCGTCAACATGGCTTCCCCCCACAAATTCTGTGGTAAACCGGACGTAATCAACATGGCATTCATCATCTCTTTTAATGTCCAATTTTTTCTTTCTGCAATCCCATTTGATTGCGGTGAATATGGAGCTGTTGTCAGGTGTATAATACCAGACTCTATACAGAATTCCTCGAAGGGGCCATCATATTCTCCCCATCGATTGCTCCTTATAACTTTAATTTTCTTATTTGGCTACAGCACATATACCAAATAATAAAATTTATTTTAACCATAAAATAATATACAATTATCATGTCATTGACAACATTTAAAGTCATCACATTAACTTTGATCATGCCATCACTAAGATAACTCTTTTGAGTTCACATAGTATCAAATATTTCACCAAGTATTATCACTTGCCTAAATCATAAAGTCAAAACTTTCCCATTTCTAAATCACAATTTAATGGATATCAAATGTCATTATATATAACATCAAATCCATATGTACCATATGTAATTGAATGTCAAAAAAAATATGTCTTTCCCATATAATCAACTCTAAGAGTTTTCAATATTAAACATATACCAACAGTATATATCATCATGATATTTATTCAATGCATCAATATTTTGAATCCTTGGGCATAAGCATTATCATTACCAGGATGACAACACACCAAGAAGACAGTCACACAAAGAACTGCCAACTTTTTGAATTTAAAACTCAAAGTAAAGCAATGTGATTTGTAAGGATTCAGTACCCAACCACCAAATCATGGACAGTTATTAATTTTTTTTTTTAAAAAATTAAATAGTGCAATAATTCACTCAAAAGCACCAGTAAAAATATAACCATCATCGTCACTGGCATTTCATTCTTGATTCACATAACCAAGAACAATGCATTCAATTGCATGTCTACACATTACATGCATTACAAAATATATTATTCCATTATATATATATATATATAAATAGATTCATGCATCCAAATTTTTATTTCAATCGATGCATTGGCATTTCTTAACATATATCAGCGCATGTATTGTTCTCTTAAGATTTGGAGAGAACCAAGATCAATATGCTGGGATACATAAACTGAGAATTCAATGTATTTCGAAAACCAAAGCATTCTATATATATATATATATATATATATATATATATATATATATATATATATATATATATATATATTTTAAAGTAACGGTTACCATGGCCATAACCGTCAATCAGAATATTAAAAGCAATTTATCTATCATTTAAGATTCTTCAGAATTAATCTGTTCATTTATTCAAAGAGGCCATATCCAAAAGGCACCAATAAAAGCCTACGACTTTTATACGCAAAAGAACGATACAAAGGTCCAAAGCCATACAAAACCGTATGTGCTAACAAGTATCAACTATGGAAAAACACACGTTTCTAAAAACAACCATCCACAAAAAGTTATCATACCACCCTTTCATTGTCACTCGCCAAACGGTGCAACGGTGGCCATTATGTGTGTCTAATTATTTTAAACATTAACTGCCATTTTTATTTTTATTTTTAAATCTGAATAATAAATGTTTCAGTCAACAAATAAAGCATTCACTTTTTATTCATTTAATGCAATTGCATTCAGGCAACACATCCCAAATACAGTAACTGAGGTTTTGACATTTTCCATATGGCAAATGCAATAACAAATGCATCACGGCTCATTGAAAAAATTAATTCGTGAAATCTTTCTTTCAAAGTTAAAGATTTCATAAACACAAATTTAAGAGTTCATTTTCTATTACTCAAACAGAAACTCCGATTAATCACACAGATTAATCACATATGAATAAAACGAAAAAACAGTATATAAAATAAAACAGAATATACTGATCACAGGTTCAAAACACCAAATTGTCTTAAGATTGTTATAGAAGACAGAGGGTGATATCAAATCACTATTGCCTTGGACCCATGTATTTGACAGAAGGGGTAGATGATCAGAGTTATCACCGTGCAATAAAAAAAATAAAATAAGAACAAACTTACTTGTAGTCTGAATACAGAATTAGACAGAAAAATGTATGCAGAAGAGGATTGAATCCGAGCCCACAGAACGTGTCTCCTTAAGACAATTTGCCCCCTCACTGATGCCCAAGGTTGATGGACACTTGTCTCCCAGGATAGAACGGATTCCGTCTGAAGAGTGGCGGCACTACCAGTCAACAGCCCAAACGAACACAACAAAATGCCAGAGGAAATCACACCGGAGTATGAACAGGAATATGCAAAACCGGAAGGAGAAAAATTCCGGCAGAGTTTAAGTGCAGAAAAATTGTGGTACCATTTTCTGAAGGTGTCAGTGTCTATTTATAGACACTGACCGGTCACGTTTGAAAAGGCACCTTTCCGTCGACGAAACAACACATCCGTTGGACACGAAAAGACACATTCGTTCAACACGAAAAGGCACCCATTCAAGGATGAAACAACATGTCCGTTAGGATGAAACAACATGTCCGTTCAGATGAAACAACATGTCTGTTTGGATGAAACGACACATCCGTTCGGATGAAACGACACATCCGTTCGTCGATGAAAAGACACACCCTTTCACTACCAAACTTCTTATTCATAACCAATAGATTGTCTACACAATTTATATATATATATATATATATATATATATATATAAATATATAATTCCAACATATTTTTCCCAATTTCTCACAGAGATGGAATCAGTGGATCCCTTTCATATCACTAAGTCAAGGGTATTGAAAGAAATTCAAATTCAATTCCACATCTAATTAACTCCATCAAACAATATTACTGCTCGAGATCATCTCAAAAATTAAGGGAATCAACAAACTATTGCAATTGGTTGTTGTTGGATGCTTCTCTAAATCTTTTTTTTTTTAAACAATTGAATGTAGAGCCAGAACCAGTCATAGCACCAAGCCAACAAACAAAAGCATGCATACATATATAACTATCTTCCAGCTCATGGGCCCATCATATGCTCCTATTTGAATTTAGAGAAGATATATGTAAAATGTAGTAACATAAGCAATAATGAAGAAATTAAACATTGCCAAAACATTGTCGTCTTCTAACACTCACATGAATAGGCAACACATATAGGGATGTTCATTAACCGATCCAAACCGATTCAAACGTTGATGAACGAATCAAAAAACCGATAACCGAATAAATCAAGGGTTTTATTAATCTTATGTTAAAGGAGATAAGTTACCTTATGTCATAGAGATAAATTTGTGAGCTCCACCACCTGAAAAAATAAAAATAAAAGAAAAGAAAAAGGTGGCACAGTTATTGAATGGTGTGTAGGAGAAAAATTTACCACATATAACAGAAGAATAATTTTTCCCATAAATCAAAACCCGAAAAACCAAAAACCGAAAAACAGCAAATTTTAATTGTATTGGATCGGTTTTCGGATTGGTTGATGAAAACTAAGTCAATCCAAACCGATCCAATATATTAATTCCCTCTATCTACTTGGGTTTTTCCTCAATTATAGCCCAAAAATTTCTAAACTCAAAACCCATTAACCCATCAACTAAACCCAAGAAAAAATCTAGTCACATCTCATCAACAAAATTTCATCTGTGTAGAGCTTCATATCTCATTGCCAAAAAAACAAACTATATTATCGTTCAATGATGCTTTTGTATTTCAATTTTTTTTACAAAGTCAATATATACAAAAGATGTTATTTTCCCATTAATCAAGAAACAAATTCTAAGATTTTCAAAAAATCGAAAACCGATCAAATCCAAATCGAACAAAATTGGATTAGATCGGATCAGATTTGAAAACAAATCCAAACCGAATGGATGATTACATGATCAAACAGAAGGGATTGGATCGGATGATTTTTGCTTCCAAAAATGATCCAATCCAGGCCACGAACACCCCTAAACACATCCATGTATGTTGTAATAGCAACATAGAAAATAGGCCAATAATCCAAATCCAGTTTTAGCAACTATGCCTGTTTGAGCCACATATTGGTATGGGAAGAGGGGTGAATTAAGCTTATTGAAAATTTTACAATTTAAAAAACACACATAACTGTGATAGAATAAAGAGCAAATGAAAGAAGTGAGACGGGTATTTAACATGTGAAAAACTCTATTCGGGAGGGGGAAAAACCTACGACCTTAATTTGGATACCTTTATCCAATTAGGAGACAAATCCATTATCGATCAATTCAAAGTACAAAAATAAAACATATTCTACCTTTATACAAGAATTAACTTGAAATCCAACCCTAGGTTTCCGGAACCCTAACCCAAAGATTCTTTCGGAATCTAATCAAAAACTCTACGAAGCCAAACAGCTCTCGTCTTTATTTACAATAAAGACCAACTTATTTTTCGCATTTTCCAAGGTCAAAAATAACGGAATCTAATCAAAGACTCTTTGAAGCCAAACGACTCTCGGTCTCTATTCCGAATAAATAAAGACCGACTTATTTCTAAGTCACGATCTTTTCCAAGGTCAAAAAGATAATCCATTTAAAATGGATTACTTACACGCTTCTAAGTAATAAGCAAATAGGTACAAATAAAACCTAAGTGATGGACTTAATGAATCTGCTAATACCTTGGTTACCAAATAAATTTTTAATGTGTCTTAAGAAGAAATACTTATAATATGTTCAATGTGCTTTTTTTCTTGAATGTTCACCCATCTTCCTTTAAGAAAGACTCAAAGTATGATTTTTGTCTAATTTTTCTCAAAATCAATTACTAAGGAAAAATGTTTATAAAAAAAAAAATTACTAAGGAAAAATCTCCAGATTATCGTGATTTTGAAGAAAATATTCCAAAATACCTTTTTGAAAATAAAATGAAAATATTCAAATTAACTTTCCAAAAAATGACTTTCCAAAATTGATTATTTACACACGCTTCTAAGTAATAAGCAAATAGGTACAAATAAAACCTAAGTGATGGACTCAATGAATCTGCTAATACCTTGGTTACCAAGTAATTTTTTAATGCGTCTTAAGAAGAAATACTCATGATATGTTCAATGTGCATTTTCTCTTGAATGTGAATGTTTACCCATCTTCCTTTAAGAAAGACTCAAAGTATGATTTTTTATCTACTTTTTCTCAAAATCAATGACTAAGGAAAAATCTCAAGATTATCATGATTTTGAAGAAAACATTCCAAAATATCTTTTTGAAAAGAAAATTAAAATCTTCAAATTAACTTACCAAAAATGACTTTACAAAATCAAATTAAATCTTTTAAAAAGGAAATCAATATCAAATTATTTTTTTCTTTTTCGAATCAAAAACCAACTCTTAAAAATCTATTTGATTAAAAATAAATAAAAAATATGTAAAAAATAAAATAAAACTTTTAAATCTTCTTTTCTTAGTTTCCAAAACATTAAATATTTTAACCCAGGGCATGATTTGAATTCACCACATCCAACCATTACATGAAATCTAAAAATTTATCTTACAACTTCGATCTTCATGATTTCATGACAATTGAGTTGCATTCTTTTCATCAGAATTCATCACAAATTGAGTCCTGCAATAAATTTTCAAAATCTAAACAAATTGTTAGATAATTTTGGCTTCACTTTTTTGTAATCATCGAAACTAGACAAGGCGTGTTAAAGCCAGGTAACCCAAAGGCCCAACGAACAGAGTTAGGCCTAATGCATTGTGTTATGACTCTCCACCTGTCAAAACAATATTCAGTTATACTTTACTAACAAACTTGTATTCAGTTATAGATTGGCCAATCTATAAATAGTGATTAAGCCTCCTTTGTATCTTAACTTTTCATATCTTTCAATTTCTAAAGATTAAGGCAATACATATTTTCTCTCATGATCTTTTTCTTTCTTCAATATCCTAATACCTTTAATGGTATCAATGCTTTAGATCCATGGAGACCTATTGTGTTGCACAATGATCACTTCACACTTTTTTCAATCCCGAATCTTTCAAATTGGATGAAGATAATTTCTTACCCTGGAAACAACAAGCATTAGCCACCATTAATGGCCATGCCTTAGCTAAATTCATAAATCAAGAAGTTCAAGATATGATACCTACTGGAGTTAATTCCACCGAAGAAAATACAGGTGTTGCTGCAACAACTCAGAGTTTGAGCTCGCAGAAAGCTCTTAATGCTCAACAAGACCAATTACTTCTGTTATGGCTGCTATCTTCCATATCATAAACCATATATATGGTTGGTTGTTCAAGGTCATTCCAATTTTAGCATAAACTTCAAGAATTTTTTACCTCTCAAACAAGAGCAAAAGTCATGCAATTAAAGATGCAGTTGAAAAATACTAAGAAAGAAGGTGATGTGTCGAAATAACTACTTCATATCAAGAAGATTGTTGATTCTTTAGCATCTTATGGTTCACCAATTAATTCTAAAGATCACATTGATGCCATATTAGATGGCCTGGATGAGGACCATGACTCATTTTTAACCTCGATAATTTCAAGAATTGACCCTTATACGGTAAGAGAAATTGAGGCACTGGTGATGGCTCAAGAACAAAGAATGGAAAAGAATAAGAAAAATCTTGCTATAGCTCTTCAAGCCAACATGACTAAACTGCAAATCAGGACACAAAATAACTCCTCAAACTTTAATAGAGGAGGCTTCAATCAAAATAGAGGAATGAACTATGGAACTCGCGGAGGAAACATATTTTTTCAAGGAAAAGGAGGCAGGTTCAATGGAAATAACAGACCTCAGTGTCAAGTGTGTGGAAGTATAGCCATTTGGCTTTGGAATGTCACCACAGGTTCAATCAAAATTTCCAAAGTCCTTCACAACAAAACAACAACTCTGATTTACACAACCAATGCTGGTGATGGTGTACATCAACATGATGATGATCCCTCTGATTATTTTTCAGTTACAGACTCCAACTGGTATCCTGATTCATGAGCTACCAATCACTTCACACCTGATTCAAACAATCTGCTCAACAAAGTTACATGCAATGGTCAGGAAGTTGTTCAAGTAGGTAATAGTTCTAACCTAAGAATCAAAAATATAGGACACTCAATTCTCTATTCTCCCACTAGTTCAGCATGTTTTACCTTATCAAATCTCTTGCATGTACCTAGTTTATCCAAAAATTTGCTCAGTGTTTCACAATTTGCAAAAGAACACAATGTCTTCTTTGAATTTTATACTAATGCTTGCTATGTGAAATCTCAGGCTACTAAGGAGACCTCCTCCAAGGAAAACTTAAAAACAGCCTATATGCCTTTGATGGAGCACAAAAGCCCTCAAGAATTTCTGCTAGAGCTACTCCACATCTAGATAACTTTGTTTTCTTAAATTCCTGTAAAATAATTACATGTAATAATACTTCTAGTATTTCAAACTTAGACGTTTGGCACTCTAGGCTAGCTCATGCCTCCCTGCAAATTGCAAAGTTGGTTCTTAGGCATTGTAACATACCACATATCAATAAAATTGGTTCCAACTGTGTTGTTCTTATTGCATGGGGAAAATGCACTAACTTCATTTACCTAATACTATGACCAGTTATACTTACCCTTTAGAACTTATTCTCTCGGATATTTGGGGTCCTGTCCCTGTAGACAGCACATTAGGAGCCAAATGTACTACATACTTTTTGTTGATGCCTTCTCCAACTATACCTGGATATACCCATGACAAACAGATCACAAACCTATGACATCTTTATCTAATTCAAAACCATGATTGAACTACAACTGAACATAAAAATAAAAGCACTTCAAATAGATAATGGCAAAGAATATCTCAAAATTACTCCCTACTTACACCGACAAGGTATAATTCATCGACTCACATGTTCATACACCCATCAACAAAAATGGCAAACCAAAGAGAAAACATCGCCATATAGTAGAAACCGGATTAACCCTCTTAGCCCAATCCCACTTACCTACCAAATTCTGGGAACATGCTTTTCTTACTACTACATATGTTATAAACCAACTACCCACACCTACCCTTAACCAAAAATCACCATTTGAAACCCTCTTCCCAAAGACCCCTGATTATTCCTTTCTTAAAACATTTGGTTGTACATGTTATCCTTATCTAATACCTTACAACAAACATAAAATAGATTTCTGGTCAGCAAAGTGTACATTCATTAGGTACAACACAAAGCATAAAGGTTACAAATGCCTAAGTTCAACTAGTCAAATTATCATAGTTATGCATGTCTTATTTGATGAGTTTCAATTTCCTTATCAAAATCCATCTACCTCCATTCCTAGCAGCAAGTCACCCATTTACAACACAATTCCTGTGATTCCCATTATTCCCCATATTACTGGTCAAAATTTACCCAATAACCAAGCCAACTAATCCTCAGGTGGTTCTCCTATTAATCACCCTAATGTTTCACCACTCCCTATCAACCCAATATTGAGTGCTCCTGTTTTTGATTCTTCTGATACAACTATTGATCATACTTCCAGTATCCTTATTCCCTCCAATGTTGATTGCAGGTCCAATTCTACTATATCAGATCCTCCCTCCTCTTCAGTTCATCCTATGCTCACCAGGGCCAAGGCTAGAATCTTCAAACCAAAATCTTACATAGCCCCTTCCATGCATGGTTCGTTTGAGTGACAACAGCCCAAGGGAAACAACATGAGTCCATTCTTCATCCTTTCCTTGTGTGGCCATGCACCATCCTCCAGCCTTACATCATCTAGAGAAGGAACCAAAGTTTGAAGTTCTTCCTTCCACTCCCTCTTCACTCATTCGCTAGGCTGAACCCTGCAGCAACGGTTGCAAGCACTTCTTCTTATTCGTTCTTCCCAAGTCGCGGAGCTGCAGTGAGGAGACGTGAAGTCTAAGCAACGTTTTCCTTTCTCTTCCAATGGTACTCTCGGCTGAACCACAAGGAGGAATAGGTGATAAATCCCTTCCATCTGTCCATTCCTCTACACCATTCGGTTTTGAGAGCTACTACTGCTGCTTAAGCATTGTCTCAACCTCACTGGTTTAGAGCTATACAAGATGAATATGCAACTCTCATACACAACAACACCTGGAAATTGGTCACACTTCCTCCAAACAAGTCATCAATAGGCTGCAAGTCTTTTGCACCAAAAACAATCTCGATGGCACCATTCTTAAGCATAAAACTCATCTTGTAGCCAAAGATTTTCACCAACGGGAAGGATTCAACTATCAGGAAGCCTTTAGTCCAGTGGTTAAACCTGCCACCATCTGTATTGTCCTCACTACTGCTCTTTCTAGAGGTTGGCCAATTCATCAACGGGATATAAATAATGCCTTTATGAATGTTGATCTTCAGGAAGAAGTCTTCATACAACAGCCGCCTGGTTTCATTCACCAAGATTAGAATCTGGTTTGCAAACTCACCAAAGCCCTATATGGACTAAAACATTCACCTTGTGCCTGGTTTGAGAAACTCAGTGGCACACTTCGTCACCTAGGACTTATCACTGCCAAATGTGACTCATCCTTGTTTATCTTCATCACTTAGACTGCCACTATCTTCGTTCTGGTGTATGTAGATGATGTCCTTATCACTAGTTCTTCCTCATCCGCCATCACATCTCTAATCCAGTCCCTCGATCGAGCCTTTGCACTTAAAGATCTCGGTCAACTCCACTATTTCCTTAGAATCAAAGATACCACAATAGCATCAGGAGTTTATCATCTTCATCAATCTAAGTATATCTTGGATCTTCTCAAGAAAGCTAACATGGAGAACTGTAACCCCATGCCCTCACCCATAGTATCATCTGCCAAACTTTCCTCTCAAGATGGCCCACCTCATCTAGATACAGATACCTTGTAATTAAATTGAAGATTTTTTAGTTACTTTATTTCTTTCACTTATACATTTAATTTGCACTATAAGCACTCTTTGATTTATTTCACTATCTATGGGTTTCTAGGCTGCCTCACACTATATCTATGATGTTATGCACACACACACAAACACACACACACACACACACACAAAGTAAATGAGATTTATTTTTACTTATTTTATCTTATTTTTAATGAATTTTACTCATTTTTTCTACGGATAAGGATATTGTAACAACCAATTAGTATTACTATCAATGTTATTATCAATTAATTTCACAGTTTTATCGATTATATTGATCCAATGATTATATTTATTTCTAATTTTGTATGGTTATAATTCCCTATATTTAATACTTTATATATTTTTTCACCTTTGTATGGTTATGATTCTCCATATTTAATGAAAGCATTAAATATGGGAATCATAGAAAGCATTAAATATGGGGAATTTTAACCATACAAAGATGGAAATAAATATATCCGTTAGATCAATTATGTTGATCTAACGGTGAAATTAATTGGTAGTAACATTGATAGTAACATTAATTGATTGTTACAATATCCTACCCTTTTTCTATTGTAGCAGTCCTTATTGATTACACTTAGTTATTGCTGGGGACATCAATTTCTAAAATCTGGGAATGGTGGTTAGCCTTGCCCTGATCATGCACTATAGCTGCAATTGTGGAACTACACTTCATTTCAGGGGAGATATTCGAACCAATTTACGTTTTCGTTTTTAAATATCTGTCTTGGTTATAGTTGACCTTAAAAATTCAGCAAAATTTTTTGGAATATGCTTGCTGATAATCTCAGATCAAGATGTTGCTTTCCTAGCAAGTGATTGAGTTCATCTTAGGAAGTACATTAAGTTGTGAAATTTCTGGCATGATGTCACTTGGCATGAGTAGATTTTATGATTGCTCGTTTGTCTAAATTGTGTGCTAGAATACATGATATGCCTGATATTCTTTTTGAGAATCTAGTCTGAAATCATAGCCTTTGAGGTTTGAGCCAAAATAGTAATTTTTTTTCTTCTGAGAGGCTTCACTGTGGTAACACTCTAGAACTTGGTCTGTTTCTCTACAATGCATGCATTTTAATTGACATGATAAGGCAGTTTGTTCCTGATAGCCCTGGCTATATAGCTCACCTATATAAATGATTTTTCCATTGTTACCCCCTTGAGCCTAAGCCTGTTCGTTGATAATTTACCTGAATATTGCTTAGCCTATATCCATGTTGACTTACCTTAAGTGAGATTGAATTGCTGATTCTTTTAAAAGAGAAAAGAAAATGTCCAAGGTAAGCTCCACTAAACTAAGCAATAAAAAAGGGGAAAAGAAATGAAAAAAAAAGAAACAGAAAAATCTAAAAAAAGGAAAAGAAAAAAATGTGTGTGAAGCATTATGAATAAAAATGGTCAATATAGGAATTGAATTCCCGAAATTCTGTGGGCAAGTTAGTGGAGCAAAACTTATGAGTTGAAATTGTTTAAATTATGTTATCTTCAGTTTTTCAATCTCATAGTTATTTAAAGTCACTTTCCATATAAATTCCTACCTTTAGCCAGGCCAAATTAAAACCATTGAAAAGTCCTTTTGATCAGTTAATGCATGCGTTTGAATCCTTCATTTTTAAGGATCTTGAGAATATGATCAAGCCTATGGCAGTGTTACGGCTGTGATGGTTGTGTACATCTGATACCCTAAAAACACCTGAGTGGGAGTGATATATTTTGTCTTGGTGAGGGATATTCAGACTAGATTCAGATGTTTTTTTTAGAGAATAAAGGCATTATTGAAAGTTCTTGCAGTAATTCAGTCAGGCAAGGCATAGTAAATTCTTCGATTGTTTGGATGATATTGTGCTGAAATACTGCTGTAAACTTTTCTAAGTTTGAATCAGTTTATTGCTGGGGACAGCAATGTCTAAATCTGGGAATTGTTTGATATGCTCCCAGCATATATACTTTTATAGATCAAAAAGTATTGAATCAGATCTAAAATTGTGTATAAAGGTGTATATATGGTGAAATTATTGAATAAAACTTGTCAGACACTCTCTCACTCAAATTCTTTATGTTTATAGGAGAAAAAGGTCAAATAAAGGAGCAGGAAGAAATCAGACAGTATCTCCACGCTTGGAGCGTTCAATTCAACGCTTGGAGCGTAGGAAGAGACCCAAGGCAGTGGGTCTACGCTTCAAGCGTAGAACCCTACGCTTGAAGCGTAGACAAGGAAAATCAGACAGTGTTTCTACGCTTGGAGCATGGATCCTGCGCTCCAAGCGTAGGATTAAAATGGACAGCTGTCAGTTGCGAGGAAAGAAGAATCATGGGGAGTATAAAAGGGCAAAAGACAGCCCTAAACAAGAGATTGGTCGTTCTGAAGAAAGGTAGGGCATTCGGATCCAGTGGAGGAAGGAGTCTGGAGATTCGGAGAGAAAAACATTTTTCTTCTACCTTTCTGTAGTTGTTATGTTTTGATGTTTTCATTGAATATTGGATTTTTAGCCATGATAATGGTTGGCTAGAACCCCTTTGTTGTGGTTAGGGTCACGAACCCTTGTGAACCCCTGATACAATGGATTGAGTTTATATTTATATATATATCCTTTGAATTTCGTTCTATTCTGATCGTATTGTTATTGTTATTATTAGATCTGATCAATCTAGTAATCGATAGTAAATTTGGGGATTAGGGCCAACAAGAGGAATCTGCGGTGGTTAATCCAGAAAGGGGATAGAACGACGGTATGAACATGATCTAGGGATAGACATGATTCATATTGTAGATGTCTTAATTATCAATCTTTATGCTTAATCTCATATAGGGCACCTCAAGGAATTAGGGTAGTATATGGGGTTAAAGGGTTAATTCTTCAAGGGATTGAGAATTAACTACTGATATTTTTATTTGATAATTATCTAAATTTTGCGATATATATATTGATATTTAAACTTAATCCAGAGTAAAAGGTGGGGATCATCGGTAAGTGTTCTCTAACTGCAGTGCTTTCTCATAAATTTCTAAACTTTCATTTTGTTGGATTTCAAATATTCAAAAAGAACAAAAATACGTTTTATTTTACAAATCAAATTTCTACACAGTCCTGACATTCGTGTCAAAAATCTCTTGGATTATTTAATCTTCAAAGGAATAGTTTAATTGATTTAGATACACTCTCTGTGGATTCGACCTGACTTACTACTTATTACTTGCGCGATTCGGTACACTTGCCGATCCACGTCACCAACGCAACACTTGATGATAGCGGTCCCCCTTGCTTTTGGTTTCTCTTTGTGCGCAAGAATTCTGGGATCAGGGAGACATGCCCATTATTTCTGCTATAGCTGATGTGGCGGCTCCTGATTGCTTCCTTTTCTTGCTTCTGTACTGTAGCATGCTTTTATGCTCCCTTTATTTGCGCAGCACCTCTCTTTCTTCCTAAATGCGCAGCTCCTCTTGTTAGGTCTTAGGTTTCCTGATCAAAACAAATTAACCCAATAATCATATGTGAAAAATATAATGTTAATTTTCTCCAAGCCTACTCTAATTCCTATTTCACATATTGCTCTGGTCTGCTTCTTAAAACAATTGCTCCTCATGGAAGAAGGAGGTTAAAGAGAGTAATTCAGAATTAAAACTTGGGCTTGATGGAACCATATGTACCTAATGGACCTCAACTTTTGAGGACCATCAAACACCCCAAAACTAAACATTACTCGTCCCGAGTAATCCTTTATTACTTTCACTCTTCTTGTGCTAGATTAATGCTCCTTGAGATTTGTCGATGGAGAGTTAACAGAACTTCTTCCATTGCTTCATTGGAGCATCCATCTGACTTGTAAGATTTCACCAGCCTCAGTGTGTGTGTGTGTTTTCTTTCACTCTTCAGTCAGTTTTCTCACTGTGTTGCTGTAGGAATGAACTTTTATCTTCTAGCTTAATTGCTCCCTTCTTCATCTTTTTTCTTAGGTCTTTTTGACTGGAAGTCAAATACCCTTGTTTTTGCATAGGGCTGACCTTCAACAGTATGCTCTTTGAGCGGCTCTTGCTCCTAACCTTGATGTTTAGGGCACTTTGGGCACAGTTCTTTGGAGCAGAGGAGCTGACCTTTTTTTTGTGTAATGTTCGTGAGCTTGGTGTTGCTCCAAATCAGATTAATGCTCTACGTTACTTTGTCTGACACTGTAAACTCTCCACAGCATCTCGAGGAGCAAAAATCTGAACAGAAGAATTGATGGGTAAATCAGGACGCTCAAGACAGTAAATTAAACAAGAATTAAAAGAAAAAGTTTTGAAAAACAAGTAAATCAGGGTGGCGAATCCCTGGTACACTGCAGAGGTTACTTTCCAAGAGAAAATTAGAAACAATTACCCAAAATATACAGGCATTCGTTCCAGAAAAATTTAATCAAGTTAAATGAGTGGAAAACGAATAAACCTGGGGTCACCGAAGTGACCCTTATTGCTCCTTGATTTCTTCACTTGCTCCACTGTAGGGAGCGGACATCACTGCTTCTGGTGGTAAGATATTTGGGAATGGTGGGTATGGAGTCTGCCCTTTGAATTTTTCTCCCCAGTTACTAGCAAAGACTTGATCACGAGCTCTGCAGTATAGTCTGAGTTGAATATCCTCTTCTCTATTTTTCATCATTTCATCCCTCAGGAGCCTTATCTCCTCTTTCCAGTCATTCCTTTCTTCTTCATGTGCATGTTCCTTCTCTTCCACCTTCTTCCTCAGTGATTCCACTGTCTCCACCAGGTCCTTAATTGTATTCATCAAGTTTGAAGATCCTTCCCCTTCTTCGATCTTCTTTTTCAAAGGCTGAGGCTCAGCACTCTTTATCTGGTCGAGTTCCTTCTGCAGGGCTATTTTTTCTTTTTCAATAAGGAGGGTGGCTTCTTTAAAAGCTTGCAACTCCTTTCCGATTGTTTCCTCTAAGGCTTGCACCTGGACAGCCAGGAGATCTGCGCCTAGCCCAAACAGAGTGTGACAAGTCATGTCACTTGGTTCAACCAGAAACTGCCTATTTTCTTTACTTGTGAAGGCTCTCTTGAATGGGAGTTTCTCCCTCCTTTGAGCTCTCCCAAGTTCTTCCTTCACATTGCCTGAGACTTCGTTCTCTTCTTCTTCCTCCTTTTCCTCTTTTTCTTCTTTTTCTTCCTCTCCCTCACTCTCCATTCCTTCATTTTCCCTGATTCTTTTTAACGTGGACTGGTCAATGTTCGCCCCTTCTGGGATGGTTTCCTCCTGAATTGGAGTAGTGGCTTTCAGACCAGTCCTTTGGCACATCTCTGTGACCAGACAGGGAAAGAAGAAGGGAGAGTTCCGTGGTGCATTGGACACCAACTGCTTGTATACTATTTTCCCAACGTCGAACTTCTTTTTGGTCAAGATGCAGAAGACCAACACTGCTCTTTCCCAATTCACTCTAGAGTAATTACTCACCGGCATCAGACGAGAGTTGATGAAGTGCATCCATACCTTGGCCTCAAACTTGAGGTGTTTCCTCAGGATGGATTCTCTGGTTCCCCAGGTTGCTCCCTCTGTGCCTATCTCACGGAGCACTTCACCAGTCATGGCCTCATCGCCTCGGCCCGCACAGTATTTTTCGAATGCATCTTGTTCGGTGGGAATTGAAACCGTGTTGTAGGCTTCATTGATCTCCTCAGGGGAGAAGTCCACCTTTACTCCTTTGTGAGGAGCTTTGGAAGATCTTCTCTCTTTACCCCCTCCAAGAATGCGGTTATGAACTCAGTACGAGCTCTCGAAGGAGGTTCCACAAACAGCTCCCAGTCAAGCGTTGTTATATCTTCTGTCATCCACCGTTCGAGTTCTCCATGCTTGGAGTTGAAGACGATGCCTCTTTCAGGTATGATTGTCCGGTCTACTGTGGTGTTGCCCGCCTTTAACTTCTTCCCTGTTCGGGTTCTCTTATTTGAAGCGGAAGCAACGGGGATGATGGCTTTTTGGCGTGTCATGGTGTAAGCTCTAAGTTAGGGAAGTGTGGTAAGGAGTAAAAGGTTTTGCTTTCTGAAAGTTGAAGGAGTTGTAAGAATGAAGAAGGTGGGTTGATGTTCGTTTATAAAGGAAAGAGAGAAGGGGATGTGAGTTACGGTGAGTGGTGGACAGGGGAGGGGGAGCGTGGGTCTTTAATGCGTGTGGGAAAAGAAACTGTCCTCTGCTCTGATGGTTCCCTTCTTTTTTTTGAAAACTGCCACCTCTGTTTGATTGGAGTGGTGTGACAGCTATGACCAGGAGCTACTGTCCAGTCGATTGCTTCAGCCGCTCAATCTTCCTTCTTCTGTGTAATCTGCGGCACATTGCAGGCCCTTGGATGAAAAGGTGCAAGTGGGAACAACCTACTCTAGAGTTTAAGCTCTGAAGAGCTAAGTTCTATGTATTGGTTGCTCCTGGTTTTTGGGTTCAGGTTGCTCTGGAGCAACCCCAAAACTAGCTTCCTGCAATGGTTAGCAAAAGATTTTCTTATTTTTAAACTAAACATAAAAAAAAAAAAAACTGGGTTGTCTCCCAGTAGCGCTTCGTTTATAGTCCTAGCTCGACTTGATGCTTCCTTGTTCAAACTTTGGCTGGGTCATCAAGATGAGAAGTCTGTTCATCATGCTCAGTGATCCCCCTGTTGTACTTTTTGAGTCTGTGTCCATTCACTCTGAACGTTGCTCCGGAAGTCTCATGAGCAATGGTGAATGCTCCATTGGGAATGCTTCCGTAATTTCGTAAGGTCCTTCCCATCTTGATTTCAGCTTCCCAGGGAACAACTTCAGTTTAGATCGATACAGCAACACCTTGTCTCCAACTTCTAGCTCCTTGTCGATCAGCTTCTTATCGTGCCACTTTTTCATTTGCTCCTTGTAGAGGTTGGCATTTTCATATGCCTTGCTCCGAAATTCCTCCAGTTCATTTAGTTGGAGCAACCTCTTTTCCCCAGCCAACTCGACATCCATGTTTAACAAAGTGATTGCCCGAAATTCCTTGTGTTGGAGTTCCAGAGGTAAATGGCAAGCTTTTCCAAACACTAGTTTGTAGGGAGAGCACCCAATAGGTGTTCGGTAAGCTGTTCGATACGCCCATAGGGAGTCATCTAGTTTGCTGGACTAATCCTTCCTGTCTGGGTTCACCACCTTTTCCAGGATTCTTTTTATTTCCCTGTTGGACACCTCCACCTGCCCACTGGTCTGTGGGTGGTAGGGGTGGCAATTTTGTGTTGCACTCCATATTTCTTCAAAAGTGATTGGAATTGTCTATTCACAAAATGTGTACCCCCATCACTGATCATTGCTCTGGGAGTTCCAAATCGGGTGAAAATGTTTTTCTTGATGAACTTTAGCACAATCCTGGCATCATTGGTGGGGGTAGCTATGGCTTCTACCCATTTCGACACATAGTCGACTGCAACAAGTATATATTTGTTCCCAAAAAAAAGTGGGAAGGGTCCCATGAAATCTATGCCCCACACATCAAACAACTCAATCTCCATTATTGGGACAAGGGCCATTTCATGCTTTCTTGTGATGTTCCCTACTCTTTGACATCTGTCACATTTTTTTACAAAGATATTAGCATCTTTAAATAGGGAAGGCCAGTACATACCTGACTGTAGTACTTTAGCTGCTGTCCTTGCTCCTGCAAAATGTCCCCCATAAGGGAAACTGTGGCATTGCTCCAGTATTTTCTGTTGCTCTTCTTCAGGAATGCATCTTCGCAGTAGTTGGTCGGAACACTTCTTATAAAGCAAAGGGTCATCCCAAAAATATTGCTTGGCTTCATGATGGAATCTCCTTCTTCCTTGGTAACTTAAATGATACGGCTCTATACCAGCAGCCAAGTAATTTGCAATTTCTGCAAACCAAGGAGCATTCCTTTCAGAGATCATAAGCAATTGCTCATCAGGGAATGTTTCCTTGATCTGATCTTCTTCTTGTGAACTCCTCCTCTCTAATCGAGATAGGTGATCAGCAACCTTATTGTCACTTCCTTTCCGGTCTTTAATCTCAAGATCAAATTCTTGGAGCAATAGTACCCATCTGATCAATCTTGGTTTTGCGTCATTTTTGGCAAAGAGTTTCCTAATCGTAGAATGATCAGTGAATACTGTAACCTTGGAGCATATCAAATATGATCTGAATTTGTCGCATGCAAAAACAACTGCCAACATTTCCTTCTCCGTTACTGTGTAGTTGGCTTGTGCCGGAGTAAGGGTTCTGCTAGCGTAGTACACAGTTCTGAAAATTTTATCCTTCCGTTGCCCAAGTACTGCTCCTAAGCCGAAATCGCTGGCGTCACACATCAATTCGAAAGGAAGACTCCAATCTGGGCTTTGAATGATAGGAGCGGACACCAGCCTTTACTTGAGCTCCAGGAAGGCTGTCATGCATTTTTCATCAAAATTGAACTTCCTATCTTGCTCCAGAAGTTCACAAAGTGGTTTGGCAATCTTGGAAAAGTCTTTAATGAAGTGCCTGTAAAACCCCGCATGTCCTAAGAAGCTTCTGATCCCTTTCACAGTGGTTGGGGGAGGTAGCTTCTCAATTGCCTCCACCTTAGCTCTATCCACTTCGAGGCCTTTGCTTGAGATCTTGTGTCCTAGCACAATGCCTTCTCTCACCATGAAGTGTCATTTTTCCCAGTTCAGCACTAGATTGCTCTTGACACATCTTTCCAATACATGTTCAAGGTTATTAAGACAAGTAGAAAAAGAGCAGCCAATAACAGAAAAATCGTCCATGAAAATCTCCACTGCTTCTCCTACTAAATCAGTGAATAAGGCAAACATGCATCTTTGAAAAGTCGCGGGAGCATTACACAGTCCAAATGGCATTCTTCTGAATGCAAATGTTCCAAAAGGGCAAGTAAAAGTAGTTTTGTGTTGGTCTTCTAGAGCAACCGGGATTTGGTTGTATCCCGAATACCCATCTAAGAAACAGAAGAATTCTTTCCTAGCCAAGTGATCAAGCATTTGATCAATAAAAGGAAGAGGGAAATGATCCTTTCGGGTTGCATTATTCAGCTTCCTATAATCTTGACAAATCCTCCACCCAGTTATCTTTTTGGTGGCTATTAACTCATGTTTGTCATTTTTAATCACAGTATTGCCACATTTCTTTGGAACGCATTGCACTGGAGCAACCCACTTGCTATCAGAGATAGGATAAATTATACCTGCGTCAAGCCATTTGATGATTTCCTTTCTTACTACCTCCTTCATATTAGGGTTCAGTCTCCTTTGATGTTCTACAGAGGAGCTATCAGGATCTTGGAGCAGAATTTTATGCATGCAAACTGCTGGGCTAATTCCCTTTATGTCAGCCATCGTCCAGCCGATTGCTCCTCTGTAATCTTTTTGCTTCTGTGTGAGCTGCATTTCCTGTTCATGAGTTAGTAAAGAGGAAATAATCACAGGGAGAGTATCTTCTTTACCCAAATCAATGTACTTCAGATGTTCGGGCAAAGGTTTTAGCTCCAAGTGGGGTGGCTGCTCTACTGAGGGCAGTTTTGGTGTTTGCTCTTGCTCCGATCGGTTCAAGGATTCAAAGATCCTTTCCTTCTTCTCTCCAGTGTGTACAGAACTGATGGACACCAGATACTACTCCAATTCTTCAAAGTCCTTCATGCCTATTTCTGACTCTGACTGCAAATGCTCCTACTGTTCTTCTCTTATGATCAAATCAAGAGTTGAAATGCTGGAGCATCCTCAGTGTTATCTT
>JAVKPL010015188.1:0-97083 GCA_032173675.1 Gastrolobium villosum | reverse complement strand
CTCTTTTCAAGCAAGTCACTGAAGACGTTGAGGGAAATTCATACTTGAAAGATCAGGATGTGGCAATAGCTACTCAAGAACTCGAAACCGAGGAGGAATCTACTACGGTAGAAGAATCCAAAGTGGAAGAATATTTTGAAGTAAGAGAAGAGCAAAAAGATGGAACATATAAGGAAGAGACCCTCTCTCCAATGGAGATTACCCTCCCAAATTCTCATGATGAAACACTTGAATTGGAGGAGTATAAAAATGAAGAAGATGCAGACTATGAGGAGCTAGAGATGAGATCTTCCAATAAGGAAGAATCCGAGGAAGCTAATCTTGTGAATTCAATTGAGGCATGCAGTGAAAGAAGCACTAACACCTCTAGCCCCATGGTAGACATACATGTTGAGCAAGCCTTATGTGATGATGAGATGAATGCGAATCAAGTGCCAATGAACTTATTAGAGAAAATGGGAATAAGGCATATAAGGTCCGCAAAGATGACTATACAATTGCCCGACCGATTTGTTCAAATGTGGGTTAATATTGCTGAAAATGTACCGGTGAATGTGAGCAAATTTGGGTACAAAGAAAGTTTTGCAATCATTGATATGGATGTGGACCCTGCCTTTGTTCACCTTCTCGAAGAACCATTTTTGATCACCACAGATTCAGTGGTATATAAGCTAAAAGATGAGGCAACTCACAATGTGGATGAAGAACAGGTAAGTATTCTTGATTTTAAATTTAATTCTTCATCACTTATAATTTTTCCCTCGGATGTACAAGCACAATTTGTTGAAAACAAGGGAGATGAAAGAACAAAGCTCAAGAATCCTCATCTATTAAGAACCAAAGGAAAACCCAAGGTTAAGATAAAGAAATCAAAAAAGATGACTATGACTAAGGGGAAAAAGCCAGCTTTGGTTCTTTGCTACAAGCCACCTTGATCATCTGTCAACGTCAGGCTCGTGACGTTAAACAAGCGCTCATTGGGAGGCAACCCAATGTAGAGTTACTTTTCTTCAAAAAAAAAAAAAAAAAAAAAAGGAATGGAGATGGCTGGAATCAAATCTGGGAATGGTGGGCTCATGTTTTTCATCCATCTTGTGATTTGATTATTGCTGGGAACAGCAATTTTCTAAATCTGGGAATTGGGCGCACCACATTAGGTACAGAGGAGCCAAACTGAAAAGACCTCTAAAAGAAAAAAAATTCTGAATCAAGGGAGATTTCTAAACCTATCTGTCTTAATTTCTTTTGTTATTTCTGTTTTGATATTCTCTGAGCAACATACCTGGATTTGTGTTATCTGTGTTAGCTACTCACGCAATAAGATGATTAAATCTTAGAGAGCATATAGGATACTGTGTGAGAAGTCATAATGAATAAATGTATGAGTAATGCATTGAAGAATAAGAATTATTATTGCTCGTTTGATTGAATTCTTTGTTGAGAGTTACAGTTGATATGTGATGATAAAGGGAATTTAGATTCTAGTTTGATTGCACAGCCGTGAGGTTTGAGCCTATACAGTAAATTTTCTTTGTAGAGAGACCTCACTGTGATAATACTCTAGAACTTGATCTGTTTCTCTGTAATGCATGCATGATCTGAAATGATAAAGGCAATTCTTTCTTGTTAATTATTTGGCCAAATAACTGTCCTAAAAAAAAAAAAATTCCCATTTGCTAGCCCCTTTGAGCCTTAGCGTATTGTTTTTTTTTTATTAAATTCAACCATAAGACACTTGACTTCTTTTTGACATACCTTGAATGAGATTGAAGCACTGATTATAGAAAATTCAAGGAAAAAGTTCACAGAAGTTAAAGTGATGGCAAAAACAAAAGCTGAGACCATAGAGAAAAAGAACAAAATGAAAAGTTGCATAGCAACGGAAAAAGCATGAAAAGGTCAAGAAAAGAAGACAACAAAGAGAAGGGAGAGTATGAATAGAAAGGAAAAGAGTAATTGTATTTGAGCGTGAACAACTAGTTGTGTTTCAATCTCATATACAGTAAAAATTAGTCACTTTCCCAAATATTCATACCTTAGCCTAAGCCAAGTTACAACCTTGCAAAGACCTTTAGATCTAATTGTGCATGTGTTACATATTCCTCATTCTTGGGAACTTGAGAATAGGATCAAGCCTATGGTAGTCTTATTGCACTGATGGATTGAGAGTTTAAACCCAGTATACAAGAGTGAAAAGTGCAGTGATTATCTTCGTAAGGAGGGATCAAGCTAGATTCTAATTCCTTATGCAGAAATTGATTACTGAAATTCTCAACTTTGAATTCATTCATGCATAGCATTATGACTTTGAATCTCTTCAATGTAGGAAAATGCATTAGTGACATACATTCTTCTCACGGGTCTTATCATTGCTGCCTAATGTTTGATCTTATTTATTGCTGGGGACAGCAATATCTAAATCTGGGAATTATTTGATATGCCTTCATCATATAGATATTTCAGAGTAAAAAGAATAAGGATTTGACAGTAATTCAGTAATAAATGTTATTATTTTTAATGAATTATTAACAATCCATGTTCAGACACACTTTCACTGATTTTTCTATATTTTTATAGGTTAAGAGGTGAAGAAATTCAAAATTTGAAAAACAAAGAAGGGAAGACCGCGCGAGAGATCGAACAAGGCGCCAGAGGATCGCACCACTATTGAATTCAGAATTTGAATTCAAAATCTGAATTCAAATCTGATTTAATTTAATATTTCCGTTATACGTTTTTGTAATAAAGTGTAATTTAATTCTTCCGTTTTTGTAATAAGTGTAATTTAATTCTAAACGTTATCAGAGGGATATTTTCGTAATTTGCACGGAAACCCTAATTGGCTGCTATTTGAAGGGGTCCCCTCCACACATTCAGGGGAGGCTACACTCCATTCCTCACAGTTCAGATTTCTTCAGAGGAGAATCCGGAGTTCTTCGAGTTCTTCGAAGTTCTTCGTGTTCTTCATGATCTTCATGTTCTTTTAGTTTTCTTCTTCTTTTTATTTCATTGTATGTTTTCTTTTTCAAGATCAGTCATGGTTGGCTAGATCTACTTTTGCTGTAGTTAGGGTCACGAACCCTTGTGAACCCCTGATACAATGGATTGAGTTTTTATTGATATATTTATCTTTTGAATTTCGTTCTATTCTGATCGTATTGTTATTGTTATTATTAGATCCGATCAATCTAGTAAGTAATAATAAATCTGAGGATTAGGGCCAACAAGAGGGATCTGAGGTCTTTAATCCAGAAAGGGAATAGAACGACGGTATGAACATGATCTAGGGATAGACATGATTCATATTGTAGATGTTTTAATTATCGACCTTTATGCTTGATCTCATATAGGGCACCTCAAGGAATTAGGGTTCTATATGAGATTAAAGGGTTAATTCCTCAAGGGATTGAGAATTAACTATTGATACCTTTATCTGATAATTATCTAATTTCACGATTTATATATTAATATTTAACTTAATCCAGAGTAAAAGGTGGGGATCATCGGTGAGTGTTCTCTAACTGCAGCGTTTTTCTCAATTATTTTTAACATCTTTTATAATTCAATCTTTCTTCATCTCTTTCTTCAGAAAACCCTAAAAATACGCAATTTACTTTTTAATTTACTTTTTATTTTTAAACCAACAACTATTGCTACCCTCTTTTGATCCATTCAACTTAAGGGGACTGGTTATTATAGTACTTGGTCTACAATCCCTGTGGAGACGATACTTACTTATCACTTTTATTACTTGGAACGATCGGTATACTTGCCGAGTTCGCAACACGTATTTATTTTTCTTAGTTTTAGTTAGTTCATATCATAATATATTTAAAATTGTGAATGATCCGTTTACAATTTTTTTTACATATTTTTGCAAATTATACTATATACTCTCGAAAACACATAATGTAACCTAGAGTGCTTTGGGGAGTACATAGTATAACTTGTAAGCAAAAAATTTATAAATATAACTTTAATCGTTTAAAATAATTTTACTAAAAATATTTTTTTATATAAGTGAAAATTGAACACATAACCTAATACAACTTACCCAAATCTCTTACCAAAAATATTTTAAGCTATAGATAGGGCCAAATTATAAATGATAGACCGGGCCAAATTATAGCTTTAACCCGGGCCAAATTATATATAATCATATAATTATATATAATAAGTATAATCTGTTAAAATTTAACCCGGGCCGAGACCACTCCTGCAATGCACGTGGTTCCGCCACTGTGTATAGGTAATAAGTTCAGACTTTGAATTTATTGGAAATGAAAATAAACGTGAATTGTTAGATGAAGTAGAATTAAGGGTTAATAATAAGTATTAAAGTATCCTACATGGGTATAAGTTGAAACATGTTTAATATTTTTCTTATGGGGAAATTGTTTATCATTTTAAATGACACAACTTATACCATTTCACTCTCACAAAGAGGTGGGACCCACACCTTTTTTTTGTCAACTATCTCTCCTCCTTTATCTATCTCTTTCTCTCTCTTAAAATGACACAACTTTACTTCCTTTAAAATGACACACACTTTACCCTTTTCTTATTCATCACACATGAGCCTATAGCCAAATACCAAGAAATTAAAACAAACAAACCAATAACTAATCCATTACTACACCCCATACAACTTTTTAGTTAATAATAAAAATAAATACTTTTCAACATTTCCACCCTCTAGTCTTAAACTGCATTCTCCATGGAACATAGGCCAAGTAAGCTCCTGAGCTTCTCAAATACACCTGATTTGAGAGGCATGGTGTTTTACAACATTTCCACCCTCTAGTCTTAAACTACATTCTCCATCTCTTGTACATACTTCTCCATTCTTGATGTTTTACAACTTTAAAAGTAGTCGGATCACTATCACTTTCATTCATGCGGTTCTCATTTTGGTCATCATCACTATCAACTACACCAAAGGAAGACCTTTTATCCATGCTCACACATCTAGGGATGTATACATTATAATAATAATTTACCATGCACTTCATAGATTTGGATGGAAAGTGCTCCACGGCAAGCTTCCAAAAATTAGTGTTATTTGATAGCGAATTTAATTTCACAAGAGATTCAAATTTCTTCTGGTCTTCCAATATCCACGACTTAGAGACGTCTTCACCCATCTCATCAAACTTCCAACTTGAGAAAGCTTTACCAATCTTCGATTTCAAGAGTTCTCTTGCTTCACCAACGTGCTGTTGAACACAATCAACTGATCCAGGAAAGTTACAGTAGCATGAGTCAGGCCTACCTTTCCCAATACTATTTGTATTGGATTCCATAAAATCTGACATTGGCCAAATTTGGGTGCCCAACCACTTCAAATCATCATCACTATTATGATGTCTTACGTTGGCTTTTCCTTCCCACTTTGGAACTTCTGCTTGAAACGTAGGTCCAATGGGAATTACAGGTTGGAAGATGATTACCCCTGAAAGGTAAGAACTTCTCGCGGGGCTGGTTGGGTTTCTTTTCTCTACACTTTGGAACTTCTGCTTGAAACCTGGGTCTAATGGGAATTACAGGTCTTGGAAGATGATTACCCCTATAAGGTAAGAACTTCTCGCGGGGCTGGTTGGGTTCCTTTTCTCTACTAGAAGCGAATTTTCCACCGTTCACATATTGGTCAAATTGTATTTTCTTCTGGAAAAGAAAAGAAAAATGTTTCATACTAGTATTAAAATATATAACTATTTATTGAGGAAAAAAATAAAAAATTTATAAATATAATAATAGCATAAATTTGAAAAAAAAAACAATAAACAATTAAAAAGAAAAATAAAGTAAAGTAAAAAAAGAGAGAAAAATATATAAGAGAAAAAAAATTATAGAAATAAAATAATAAAAATAGGGGAAGGTTATACTTACCACCATTTTAGCCTTACTACTTTTACTACTTATTTGATTACCGTTGGATCAACTTGAAATCAACGGCACTTAATTTTTCCTCTTTTTCAATCATTAATTTCAAATTGATCCAATATTAACTAAATAGGTAATAAGAATGATAAGATTAAAATGGTAGTAAATATAGTCACCCCCATAAAAATAAAGATAAAAGAAGGAAGAAAAATAGAGAAAAAAAATATAAAAAAAATAAGAGAAGAAGAAAGAAAAGCAATTCAGTTCATGGTGTTTTAATCAGTTTAGTTCTTCAACGGGTTTTAAAAACGAGTTCGGTTAATAAACCAGTTCAGTTCATGAACTGGTTTTTCAAAAAACTATTCGGTTCAAGAACTGATTTTAAGAAGCATAACTGGTTTTTAAAAACCAGATTTTTTTAAGTTCAGTTGAAATTTTTAATTCTTTTTGCACACCCCTCTAATTACCTTCAGTTCCTTCTATTTAATAAAGAATGACTAATTTGTTAGTATTGAACATAATTGAGGCGCTAAATTACTAATAGATGACATTAGACGAAAGCATGAGTTTTCTTGAACATAAAATAAGCATGGACATTATTTGTGTTTCAAGTCCTTAGTATCCTCGAATGAAAAGGCATGTCAAAAACATAAAACTAATGTTGAACCTCCATCCAAAAGTATAAGATTTTAAAAGTGTACTTAGTGCTTGACAGTTTACCTGTGGACTTTGAGCACTAGCACTCCTTAAGTTGTGGACTTTCAGCATTTGATTATGAAGTGTTTGATGGGATGACTTCTTATTGCAAGGTTCCAATGCAAGGTCTTTTGAACATATAAACATATCTCTATCATCAAGCGACGCAAGAGCATATTTTCCGTGCCTAGTTGTTCCTCTTGTGGACAAAGAATTCGCTGCCATAATAACTAAGAGAAGATCACTCATACATTAGAGAGTGTATTAAGATGGAAAAGAAAATTAAGTTATAGACCTCCAAATATAATTAATTATATATAATGAACCTTGGGATACACCACCCCTAAAGCTAGCTCTAAGGATGGGAGTGCCGAAGGCCTTATAAACCTCACATTAGTTGCTTATACAACCAATGTGGTACTATATATCTCAACACGCCCCCTCACACGAGAGCATATTGGGCTTGAAGAGTGGATGATTCAACAGGCCCAACCTACCTATGCTAAGAGAGTCCACAAGAGAAAGTGGGGGACGGTGAGGCTCTGATATCATGTAAAGAACCTTAGGATACACCACCCCAAAAGCTAGCTCAGATGGTGGGAGTGCCCAAGGCCTTATAAATAAATGCCACATTAGTTGTTCATCCAACCAATGTGGGACTACATATCTCAACAGATGACTCACAATTGAAGCTATTATAATTTGATGGTTTGTTGAGTGTTTATTGCAGGGGATGATCATATTAAAGAAGGTAGTGGGAAGGATAAAATACCTATATTTGAAAGATTGAATATTAGGATAAGTGGTAAAGCTTCAAGAAGACAATGATATTAAAATGCATGTCAAGGTGCACCAGATTTTTGACCCGGTACCCGATCAGATGCACCTGGGGCCAGGGCCAGGCATGGTCCACGCATGGCCCCTGTTGAGATGCACCGGATGGTTGACCCAGTGCCTGACAAGGTGCATCTGATGATTGACCCAGTGCCCGACAAGGTGCACTGGGGGCCAAGTGTGGTGCACCCAATGCCTGAAAACCTAATTAACATTAAAATCAAACAAGTATAATAAGAGTGGTGTGACTTACTTGTTTTCAGAGATTTTGAAAGGCAAAAATCCACCTCAAATTCGAACTCCAGCTGTAAAAGAGACCTGAAAAGATTATATAGCTGAGATTGAAATCTTAAGCAGGTGGAAAATTCTGAGGGAGATGATGAGGTTTAGATTCTGATAAAAAAAAATAGTAGAACATATTTTATAGCATGCCCTAATGGGCTTATTGACAAAGAATGGGCTAAAGCCCAAATGGGTATTTATAAGTTGGGAGTTAATTTTCTCATTTTACATGAGAAAATTATCTCATGTTACACTCACCTGTGAAGCACCGACACTTCAAAAATGCTAACGTGTCGTGTCCGACACTTCCCGAAACTCTCCGACACTCCGACACTTCCCGACACTCTAACACGCGTTGTAGAGATTCAAAAAATGTTCAAAAGTTGCGTTGCATTACGTTTTTAGATCAAATTATTGTAAAACTATTTGTGTCTCATGTATAATGTGTGTCAATTGCTTTAATTAATAAAAGAGGCATTAATGGTAATTGACGTTTTGCATTAATGATAATTGACGTTTTGACGTTTCGCATTAATGGTAATTGATGTTTTGACGTTTCACATTAATGATAATTGACGTTTTTACGTTTCGCATTAATGGTGATTGACGTTTTAAGTTTTGAGGGAAATTACACGGAGTTAACTGGTGACATGGTTTAGTTATATAAAGTGGAACAATGGTGAGTCTCTGATAACGAATATCTCTGAGAATTCTCTCCTTCATGGTCTGCCCATAAAAGTTGTATCAGATCCCTGTCATAGACGATACAAGAAAAGCAGAGGGTAAAAACTCTGAGAAACGATCTTCCATTATCAAAGTTCTTCCGCACTAATGGAGAAAGGTACGCTCTTATGTGAAAATCATGAATTCTCAAGATCCTGTATCATGTTCTTGAATGGGCATTGTTGAACATGAATTATTGAATTGCTGATAAAATTGCTTACATGTGGTATCAAAGCGTGTGTTTAAGAGTTTGTGATTTTCCATAAATAATTATGTATGATCTCTTAATTCATGAAAAGATGGGGTTTTTCTGAAAATTTTGATCACCATGAATAAAATTTGCCTTAATCATTTCAATCAGTGCATGCATCTCAGAGAAACAGAGCAAGTTCTAAAATGCTATCACAGTGAAGTCTCTCAGAATAAAATAAGTGTTTAAGCACAAAATTTTACCAGCTATGATGTCAAACTAGACTTCCAAAAGAATCATTAGGCATCATTAATCATTCAAGCACAAAATTCAGACACACAAGCTGAAATTTGCCCATACTGTTAGCATATGGGTGTCCTAGAGACAATCTTTTGATTAAATAAAGGACACTAGATGTAGAACTTTGTTTGTCGCAAATAAATGAAAGTACTATTTATTCAGTTTCATATTGTGTCTCGATATTACTGTTAATATTATATGAACGAACTGGATAAACCCCTTGGAATAGAACAGGTATCTCTTGAGTATCTGTGATGAGATCACGATCATGAGGATTCAAGGATATTGCATGTCTATTCTTAATTATATGTTCCTAGTCTAGAGACACTGAGTTTGGGGATCAGTGATCTCGAGTAAGACTAGTACGACTTATCTACTTGTATATGGATACAAGGTAAAGACCTCATGAGCTGCAGATATGGAGATATCTTAGCTAAAGTCGTGGGTGGACCTATAAGAGTATAGCTCGCACTGAACAGACCCAAAAAGAGACTCTATGAGGAAATCTCACAGATAGTGTCATTAGAGTAATCTCTTTATGTTTGGGTATGTCTTTCCTTAGACCAGAAGTTATTACCTAGACTGTGTTCTTGAAGGCATGTTTTGATTGTATGCCTCGTCTGCCTGAAACATGGAGACTCATAGGTATACTGTTGGGCGTGTCCTTAAAGGGCACAGGGCTAGGGTAATAAGCTGAAGGAATTCGTCAAATCTCTGTGAGAGATTAGGTTATCTGTAAACCGGAGAAATCAGGATGACATTTACAGGGACTCGGGAATCTATGCATAGTAAAAGAGATCATGAGATGATCTGCCTTTAGAGTCAGTAAATTGAAGATTCCCTATTTCGAATAAAGCTTACCCTAAACCGCAGGGGTTGATACATTTCCTTACCCTAGGTTAATGGGAAGATAACCGAGACGAAGGGAAATACATACGGTAACCAAATAAGTGCAATAGGATGATCAAGTCATTAATCTGACTAGTTCTGGGGCAACAAAGCATTGCTCGTGCTCTGTGTTGTCATTAATTGGGTTGTGGGCTTGTTGGGCCCAAGCCCAGTTATGTCAGAAGCTAAGTTGGACCTAATGGGTCACACACTAACACCTTGTAGTCATGATGGACTAGCTTTAAAGGTATTGGGCCTAATAATGGTTGTTAGCCCAAGAAGCTGTTTGGAAGCCCACCTAAATGGGTGGGTGGTGCATGGAGCTTAGTAATGGGCTTGGATAGTCCAAGCCATTACTAATTAATTTAATTAGTTAAATTAATAATCAAATATTTGAATTTTGAATTTTGAATTTGAAATTTGAATTTTGAAATTTGAATTTAGAATTTCGAATTTCGAAATTTGAATTTGAATTTGAAATTTGAAATTTGAATTTTGAAATTTGAATTTGGATTTGCATTTTGAAATTCGAATTTTGAATTTTGAATTTGAAATTTGAAATTTTGAATTTTGAATTTTGAATTTGAATGTTTGAACATTTGAATTCAAGTGTTTGAATTCGAATTTGAATTGGCTTTGAAAAGTTGTTTCATAACAAAAGGATAAGACAGGATCTTATTGGAGCATATTCCTTGGATCAAGAAGCATCTTTGGAGCACTTCCTTGGGCTGTTTGGTGCGCAAGTTTAAGTGATAAGGATGTCATCTTATCACTTAAAACAAAGCTCCATTCAGATTTGGTGGTTGAGGGAATCAGTGGGTGAGTTGATTCAAATTTTGAATGCAACTACTCAATATATTTGGACCCCTTCTAGGGCTGAATTATGCGCATGAAAAGTATACTATATGATAGTTTATGAATTTAAGTTTAAATTATTTTGAACTTAATTTCATGTGGATAAGATTGGAGGTTGTTGGCAAAATTGGTTTTGCAACAGCTCCACCTTATCCTCCCCTGTTCCATGCGCAAATTTCAAAAGAGTTTGAAAGTTGGTTTTCATTTTGAATGATTTAAATCTCTCCTCCTCTCCAAGGTGTGCGCATAACACTTGTTCCTCACCTTAGGGTTTTAAGAAAACCTAGCCAACTCTCCTTCATCTGATGCACCATTCTGTAGGGTAGTTCACTACACCTTTCCAAACAGAATACCTAGCCTCCACCCTCACCACTTGTGCGCATAGCAAGCCTCACTGTGGTGTTCATCTGGTGGCTTTCAAGAAGGGGTTCTTGCATCATTGACGAACGGTGGTGTGGATCACCATTAGAGGGTTTGAACCCTTCAAGCCTGACATCTGATCTCCCTGACTGATCAGGCCAAAAACAAGGTAACATCATGCTGTCTTAAAGCATGAACCTATGTGTGCATGTATGTTCCGCAGTAAAATTTTTGTTTTACACCTTACATGCATTGGCCTTCATAGGCCAGTTTACTTTCACATACGATATCATGCCAGAAGTTCATACAATGTATTCCAAGAATTCAATCAAGCACATTTACTAGATAAGCACATTTAAACCTGAGAATTGCTTATTTTTTTTTATAGATATGTGACATCAATAAACATAAATTTGAGGGTTAAAAATGTCTCCCCTTTTCAGAACAATTTTATGTTTAGACGTCTTTTCCATGGTGTAGTTCCGCAGTAATTACCAAATCTCGCATTCAACATGCTATGCGACAATTCCCAGATTTAGAATGTTGTTGTCCTCAGCAACAAACTATTCTAGATGATAGCTAATTCTGCCAGATGGAACACACATATACTTGTTAATTTGTAAAACAGAATAATTATGAAAAACTGAACAAGAGTCAAATTGAGCAATATCATCAACACTGTTTTCAAAATGTCAAAACAATTGGCTCCAAGAAACTAGCAATGTGTAGTGGGTGATAGTGAAAATAAATTTTAAACATCATCCATGACATCATCAGCTTCAAGGTCCGCAAGCACATCATCAGCAGCAGTGGAAGGCATAGATGGACCAGCCTGTGAAGTGGGCGGAAATTGGGCCATCAACCCAGCTGTGTCAATTCCTCTGTCCAGGCAAAGTCGCTCCAGCATACTCATCATATAATTACTTTGAACCATCAATTGCTGCTGACGATGGTCAAGAGTTTGAAGCAACAGAGAATCAGCAGACGGAGGTGCAGAAGAGACTTGGGGAGGTGGTGGAACAGCACCGCCAGATGCTTTCCAGATAGCTTGCCTTCTGGATTCCTTCTGCATATCATTGTAATGGTCCTGAGTCAGATCTTTTTTTATTTTTACATCTCTTGGCTCATCCTCAGGTATTTCCACTCCTGCTTGGATACAGAGTTGCTCAATCAGTGAGCAATGAGCCAAACTAAAGTTTGATCTTCCTTGAGTAATAATATAGACTATCCTATCAGACAGAATAGCCCCAATGTGAAGATTATTGCCTCCCAGTAGAGTATATAGCAGAACTGCTCTTTCCACATTGACATCACTCAAGTTAGTGGAAGCTATGATTGTGGAATTAATGAAGGAATGCCAGAAAATTGCCTCCTCATTGAGGTCCAGCCGATCTAGTTTCTCTGGTACATCCGGCTGACCATGTTTTGACTTCCAGGCAGAGTGAGGTTGAGTGACACCCTCACGGATTGTTGCAGCTAAAGCAGGCATCTCCTCCCGATACATCCCCTCAACAGGCTGCATCCTGTTGAATGTGTCCGTAAAATAGCAGGACTGTGTAGCATCCCAGGAGGTGTGCAAGAACCTCTATCTGGAATGGTGTGAAGGAGACCTCTCTCCCCCTTACCCAGCTCTTCCTTGTCCTGTCTACAGTGACCCTATCAGCATTTGCACAAAACTCCCGCAAAATGGTACTGCAGTTGGCTCTCGGGAACTGAACCAAATGGTTCCAGCCTCTCCTCTGTATCGTCATGCTTCATATATGGAATCATTTTGTTTTTATTAATACTTATAAAGATCATACTTCATATATGGAATCATTTTGTTTTAGACCATTTCGTATATGCTAATGCCATTAATATTTTAACAAAAAAAATTAAAACTTTATGTATACAAATCTGAATATTACTTAGGAGCATTATTATTGTTTATAAACTGACCAATATATTATGATGACATTGGTTAGAGGCTATTTGAATGTATTCATAGCATATGTAGTTATTCGTTTACCATAAAAAAAGAGAGTAAAAGCTCACTTTATTTATTTCACATGATCTATCAAAATATTTTGATTATTCAATTAGTTTTTCAATTACTAAGTATAACAACCTTATATAAAAATAGTTTTTTTCAATTAAATCTCTGCGATGGCCCCCTTTATTTGTTATATTTTTTTAATACTCGATAACACTAATCAAATTATGGAGAAAATTCCAGACATTCAAATCACAATACTAATTGAAGATAAACAGAGAATAGAAATCAACAACATAAAAACTAAACTTAAATAAATATCCACAAATTATAGACCAGAAATACACCAAAAGGAAACGAAAAAATGCAGGGCAATTTCCAAAATTCAAACACTGCAGACTGCATTGCAAAACATGGTCTATAATCATCTCCTTCAATTGACTTAAAGCATGATTAAACCAAATAGGTAAATTTCGAAGTCCGCCTTGCTAAACTCACACATCTTCATCATTGTGCTAACTCCACAATGATCGTACGAAGAGAGTTCATCTTCCCATATGTTCGATGGCATTTGTCTAGCTTGCAGATTGGTGGCCCTTTAGAAACAAACTTTCTTCTCACCCACAGGCCTCTAACGAAAATTATAACATTAAACCTGCACAGAGAAACAGAGCATGATTGATTCAACAAATGAAAAATTTCAAATCCCTCCGACCTTTGAGTTTCATCAACCCCTGACATCAGTATCATTGAGTACAGGTAGCTAGCATCTTTGTGACCTTTCAGTGATGCTTGCTTAATATGATCAAGGGTTGTATATATGGTTTCTGGGGTTGAAGATTCACAAAAGTAATTAACAACACCCTCACGAAGGAACACATTAGGACTCCCATTCTCTCGACAACGTTGGATGAAATAGTTTACTCGATTCCTCTTTAATATTTTTGCTTGGTCGAAGGCATCCTCACTGCTTGCCTCAAGTTGATGAAAGAATGGCTAGGCTTCTATTACCCACTCCAACGGACCATCATCAAACTTTTCAAAGGAGACACTTTCGTATACATCATCAGATTCTGCAAGTTCGAGGAAGTCCTTGCATGTTAGCTTCATGCTAGTCATGTCTTCCAAAGAACGAGATGCAATCTTCCGAAATATTACTAATATCATTTCGGATAGGAGGCTTGATAGCGACACAACATTGATCATCTCCATTTTTAAGCGCTTGTTTGAGGATGAAGCAGCCATGCAACTTGGTTTTTTTGTTGGATATTGAATATTGTTGATAAATTGAGATGGACTAATCATATGAACTAATACAGACTCAAACACCGCGAAATGAAGTAATACATTTGAGAGAAACGAAGAGACGATTGACGGTGGCGGTACATTGTAATTATGGCTTATCATTATCCATGTGCAGATAACTTGGAAAATGAAACGCTGCCCTTTTTTCATTTTTCAGATATCGGTTTAGAAATACGAAGCGTTGGTGGAGTAGATAATCAGTCAAATGGGGTTATCAGAAAAGAAAAAAAATCAATAAATATAAAATCTGAATGAGACAGATGGATGATGGAACGTCATCTTCTTCCTTCCATGTTCTTCTTCCACGTTTTTTTTTTCAAATAACATATATAGCCATAATTAATTAAACATTACTTACAACTGTTACAATGTTATCTGATACATTATGAATCTTTATTTTTTGAAAAAAATATTTGTTAATGCATAAAATTGTGTATTTTGTTTATTTTTTGAATCAAAATTAATCAAATTTATATAAAAATTCAGACACTGAAGTGGTATAAAAATAAATCTTATATTTTTTGTTTATTTTAAATAGCCAAAAAATCAGTATTATTAATAGTATTTAGAAGAAAAAAAAACAATTATTTAATGAAATAAGCATATTCATCATTTGTTGGGAAACCAACTTTTTGAAAAAAATACCATATCTAACGCTCTTTAAAAAAGATTGTATTTAATTTTGTTGGTAACAGAACTTTAATGAGTGGTATAAAAATAAATATTTTATTTTTTGTTTAATTTCAGTAGCTAAAAATTCAGTATTATTAATACCATTTTGAAAAAAAAAGTGATTACTTAAATTCAAAATGTATTTGTTTTTGTTGGTAACAGAAGTTTAATGATATAATTAATATTTTTAATTTGGTTATATAATTTTTTTATTTAATTTATTTATTATACAGAATCTTAAATATATACATGAGGTGTATAAAATCATTAGTTGAATTTAAATTCAAAAATGTATTTATACAATATTACAATGAGGAAAGCTTTTCTACAATAAAAGGTCATATAACGATAAGTCACAAATGTAGCGTTCATGAAGTTTCATTTGTTGTGAAAACTCATGAGTAATTATGGTGAATTTCCAAACACACGTATTAAAATATATTAATATGCATACGGAAATTGTTATAAGAGAAATATTAGCAAAAAAAAATTGGATTAAACAATTCAAAATATTTCATCATATATAAGATGTTCAACAAAATATGAAATGCATACTTCAAAATTAATCCAAGATGAAAAAAACCAAACAGCCAAATAAATTAAAAGACAAAACATAACAAAATCAAAATAATTATTATTATCAGCGTAAATTACGTAGTATAAGAAAACATTAAAAATCAAAATAATTTGTTCGACAAAATATCTCACCTTAGTTGATAATCACTCCAATGTTTTTGGCAGTTTTTACAAAATCATTTCTCTAAATCTTCACAAACAGAATACGGGCATTTCTTACAGGATTTGCACCACCAGTTGTATTTACTCTCCATTGCTTTGATAGTTCCGTAAGCAATACACGTAATAACCTAAAAAAATATATATAACATTAACGACAATTAAAAATAAATAAAAATAATTTAAAAGATAGCATAACTTTATCCCAATCACAAATATTCACCTCGGTAGAAATTTTAATATCAGTAAGACTTTCGCCTAAAAATTAATTATTTTATTGGATTTAAAAAATAATAGTTATACATGATAATTGGTATCATAAACTACTTACCGAGACAATTTTACTCAATAAAGATAAATAAATAGATAGTCTTTAATGATAATAATAATCTATAAATAATTTTTTTTTAATAGTTATCAAATTTTGATTCAACATACAGCTATAAGGGAAAAAAAAAAGAGGACACAAAAAAGTTGAAATCCACATGACATCGAACTTTATCACTTGCACATGGAAAGCAGATGTTGCTTAATTTCGTCGCAAAGCTAGAGTCGAGGGTTTTTGGAAAAGTGAAATGCAATACCGTTCATAAAAAAAAAACTTGTGGCCAGGGGTGTTAACGGGCCGAGTCGAGCCGAGTTTTGAACTTAACGGGCCAAACATGTATTTAAACGTGTCCGACTGATCTTAGCATGTTTCCTGTTGTGGCCTGGTTTATTTACAAAAAATAAAAACTTGTGTGAAGTCTGTCTTAGCCTGTTAACATGTTAAAGAATAAAAATAAGAGAACAGAATTTCACAAAAAATTAATTTTCAGATAGAAACCTTAGCTTCCAATTTGCAGCAATAATTTACAAAGTCTACAATAAATAAATAAAAAATTAAAGTTAGAGGAGGTAGATAACAAGTTATATTATCTTAATTCATTATAAAAAAAGTGCCAACAAAAAAAATAAAATAAAAATTGACACAAACAAGCAGTGCACAGTGGAACGAATGAGTTTTTGTGGGTTTGTTTGTGTGAAGGAGGATGAAAGATAATATAGAACAACACTAGTAATTCCATAAATATACATAAATTCAATATATATCTAAATAGCATAATATAGAACAAAATCATTCAAAAAGTCTGTTAAACCAATAAAATGGGGTGAAATAAATTGATGAGAAAGAGAGTTATTACAAGTAGTATAAAAAATATAAATAAATATTTATATACTAGGCTAGCCTGGGAGGCTCTAAGGCCAAGCTTCTAAATTAGAGCCTGAAGCCTTTTTATTAAACGAGCTTTTATACAAGTCCAAGCCTGATTCCAACACGAGCTTTTATTAAATGAGTTCAGGCCTTTACGAGCCGAGCCAAAGGCCCCTGCCTCGTTTACCACCCCTACTTGTGGCCCTAATTTATTAGACGGAATCTATTGAATAATTATCACATAATTTAAAAGTTTTATGTCGCTAGCTAGTTTGTGAAAGTGAAAACAATATTAATAAAATATATAAGAGGAGAGAAATGATCACCCTCCTAAAGTTTTATTTAATTATTCCTTTATGGGTAAAATGTGTATCATTTTAAAGGATGTAAAGTTATGTCATTTTAAGAGAGAGAAAGAGATAAATAAAGGAGAAAAAGAGAGTTGACAAAAAATTAAAGGTGTGGGTCCCACTTCTTTGTGAGAGTGAAAATATATAAGTTGTGTCATTCAAAAGGATAAACAATTTTCCTCTCCTTTATTCAAATACTAAGGTTTATGCAGTTCCAAAGTGAAAGAGATAGCTATCAGCCTATCATCATTAATTTTAAAACTACATATTATTTTAGTGACAAAATAAAAGAGTTGGGTTTCCGGGGATAACGTAACGAAAGTGAATTTTGTCTCTCAAGAATAAGATATATTTGTTACCACTTAATATTTTCGAGTTCAAATTCTGAATAAGCAGGAGCTATATTAAAAACTTACTAGAAAAAGTTTTACTGTTTTTGTGAACATACTCAATTCAATCGGATTAATTAATTAATTGATGAATAAATATTAAAAATAAAAATAAAAATAAAAATGTAGGTGAAACCGTAAAAGTTGATTTAATTGTTCGACAATTCGCTCATAAAAAATAGGTGATTTAATTTTTAATTTAGGAATCGCGAAAATAGATCTATTATTTCAACATAACTTGTCCCCGAAGTTATAGATTTGTAATTAATTTAAAATGAGTTGAGCATCCTTACCATTAATTTAATGTGGTTCTCACCAAACAACTTAGAACTATTATAGCGTGATAAGAATTGATTTGTTTCCCTCAAAGGGGTAAAATATGTGGACATCACCGTGATCTTATAATGTAGAAGTATGAATTTAAACTCAATGGGAGAGTCATATCATGGGTGAATCTTAGGCAAAAGTTGAGAATAAGATGGTAGCTAGTGTTGGGCATGTTGGCTTTATAGTATTTTAGCACAATAACAATATGGAAATAAATATGCACAAGGTGTTTCTTCAATGGTAAACAAATGATATATGTAGATGGGGAATATTCTCTAATGATGAGTGTGAGAATATTCTCTAATGATGAGTGTGAGTCATAACTGTTTTACCTTAGTGAGTCCCATTAGGTGTGAGACAAACATCTTCACTTGGTGAATGAGGTGTTTATGCCTGGCGAGTGAAATTTATTGTGATAAGGAATACAATTATCTCACTTTAGGGATGGAAGGTATAATCCTTTATATAAGCTTTTATGGTCACCCTAATAGACAACGCCTTTGTGACTAGTCCAGAACATAAATTTTTTGAGTTAAAATGATTCTTTACATGATATTAGAGCTCTTGTAACCATATGTTCGACCTCAAGGAGCCCATTTCCATTAATAAATCATTAAGTACTATGGAATTTTTAAGTACAAATAGGTAGACCTATATTGTTCATCCTTCAAGTCCAATAAACTCTTGTGTGATGAGACATATATATTAGAGGAATATAATAAAAAACTACTAATGTAGCATTCACCTAATAAATTAATTTTTTGAATTGGTTAAAAAAAATTAAATAGACGATATTATATATTCTTAATTTATTTTTTCCTTGCTTCATTTTATTTGCTATACATATGAAATGCCTCGAAGGTCTCTATTTTCAATAAGCTATTTGTCGAACAACAAACTATCTAAATGGAATTAGTGGAATTATTGTCCCCTCCCTCAAAGGGAAAACATAATGCGAATAACCAAAAGTTGTCCTGATCAGTTCCTTTATTTGACACCAACAAAACATATAAATAAAGGAGCAAGGGGGGCCATGCCACCCTACTTCGACCTGGACGTGAGCGATTGATGCCTCTAACCAGTGGTTTTTGCCAGAGCACAATGATGAAAACTCATAAGATTCCCAAAAAAATTGATCCACAATTCAAATTGATCAAGAAGCATTTGTTATTATTAATGCTATCCGGACAATTGGTAACAGTCGAGGAACTAAATTAGAGCATGTCAGGTAACATTATTAAAATAATCAAGCTCCAAGAATATTCAAATTGTTTTTATTTGCTAACGACTTTTATGACTATGTATAACCCAAAGAAAGTAGCTATTATAGTAATCTCTTAACAGTATGTAGACTCAATCATTGTCTCATCCACACAGATAGAAGCAAAATATATATATGAAAGGTGATTATACATAGTTTAAGAAGATAAGAGGGTATGTTATTCTAATTGAGAATTATCATTTAATATATGCAGTGGACGTGAGATAAGTTAGTTAATTGCTTGACAGCCATGTGCCGACCATGTTTTCTAAATGATTTGCAAAATGAGAAGAAAGAAGTTATTTGTTCGTGGATAATAATGGACAGAAGTATTGGTGTAATCTAAGATTATAATTTGTAGTAATCTTTTTACATTAAATTGTTCTAACCAATCGTACCAAAAACAAAAATAGAAGAAATATTCTAGAAAATGAGGTATATATTTTTCATAATGTTTTTTGTAATCTGTCTACCAGCAAGGTCATTTGGTACTAATTAAAAGACAAACTTCAGACTGTGCTCAAATCCTTAAACTCATATCATTATGTGATATCAAAATAAATGAGTCTAAGTTGGAATAATTTAGCATAAAATCAGCACCTCTTGACAGCATGCATGCATGTTTTCAGTTTTTTGTTTAGAAAATTTTAAACAAAATTTTAAACAAATTTTGTTTTGTTTTTTTTTTAATTTTTATCCAAAACTCAATTCTGGTTCCTAACAACTAACCAAATATATTATAAAATTAAGAATGGAAAAACTATTCTCATGCTACAAGAGATAAATTTTTCATCTACACACCCTTTTATAACTATGTCATCTTTTTTTTTCAATATAAATTTATTTCTATGACACAAAATATTAATAAAATCATAAAAAAACCACTAAACAAATATACTATGTTCGTTCATTGACAACAACAGTAGCAGCATGCGTTTCGTGCTGGTATGTGATTCCACAATATCCCCACACATGGGGAAAATCTAATATATTACCATCAGATATACATCTTATCAATAAGAGTGGAGAAAATCTAAATATATTACGGTCATATATACATCTTATCAATTAGAGCATAATATATCAGTTAACATAATTTTTGAAGAAAAAAAAATAAACTTTAATATTTCTTATAAGGGGTAAGTTATATTTACAAATTTTTTTGTTAACAAACTCTTATAAATTACATTATGTTTTTCCAGGAGAACACTAATTACACTATATTCTCTCAGGAGAGCATAGTGTAATTTGTAAAAAATTACAAAAAAAATTTATAAACATATCCATCCCCTTCTTATAATATATAATTTTTTATTTTAATTTTAACTACCATTATACCTTGTGCTCAAGGAAAAAATCTTCGATGCTACTGTCGTATATACATCCTACCAATACCCATTGCTGAATATGACTAACGAGACTTGCAGAAAACAAAGAAGAATACCTCATTCTCATTTCTAGAAAGATTGAAGATTACAAAAGTGTATCTAATAACCAAAGGAACTACTTATATATATACACTCTTAGTGAAGAAAAGAAACTAATCGGTTGCTATAAAGATAACAGAATAACTAATTCTTCTTAACAGTTTCTTGTTATTCTGTTGTGGTTGTTAGGCTGAATAGAGACTTCATCTGACGTGGCTCTTTCTGACGTGGCGTTCTGTTGAGAATGGTTTGGACCGGGCTTCTTTGATGAATTGGGTTGTGTTACCCCCCCACAAGTGGGACTATGCAAATTAGCAAGACCCAACTTGGCAATGGTGAGTTTGAAGGCTGCAGGTGGAAGTGCCTTCGTAAAGGTGTCAGCAAGTTGAGAAGAAGAACTGACTGGAAGTAAACGCAGCAAGCCAGAAAGGATCTTCTCGCGAGTGACATGACAATCAATCTCGATATGCTTGGAGCGTTCATGAAAAGCAGGGTTGTGAGCTAAATAAATGGCAGATTTATTGTCACAGAAAACAGTTGCTGGTCTGGACCAAGGAATAAGAAGATCATGAAACAGATGCTGAAGCCATTGTAGTTCACAAGTGAGAGTTGCTATAGCTCTGTATTCCGCTTCTGAAGACGAACGAGATACTGTGGACTGTTTCTTTGACCTCCAGGCAACAAGAGAAGATCCTATGAAGATACAAAGACCAGTGATAGATCGGCGAGTATCTGGACATGAAGACCAATCAGAGTCAGTGAAAGCCTGGACATGAAGATCAGAGTTGGCAGAAAAGAATAAGCCTGATGCTGGAGCACTCTTTATATACCGCAAAACCCGAAGTGCAGCTTGATGATGAGCATCTAAAGGAGCAGAGATGAATTGGCTTAGCTGCTGTACAGCAAAACATACATCTGGACGTGTGGTGGTCAGGTATAAGAGACGACCAACCAATCGGCGATAAGCAAAAGCATCTTCAAGCGGAGTGTAAGAACTCGCACCGCTAATTAAGGTAATTAGTGAATTAATTATGATAATTAGGAAATAATTCCATAATTGACCCTAATAATTATTAATGGGCTTAGATAATTATATTGAGTGAGTAAAAATGCTGAAAGTCGCTTTTCGGAAGAAAAGCGCAGATACCGGTTCTGCTACTCGGTATAAATGCGTACCGGAAAAGTATCCCGGAAAATTATAACGAATGCATGATAATTACTAGAATATTATGTAGGACTTGTAAAACAAGTTTCAAGTCAAAATGACGTAATCTGATGCCAGAACTGATACTGGCTATGGAAAAGCGCGTACCGGAAAGGTGCTCCGAAGAATAAAATAAAAATATGACAAATCTTAGAAAAATGGGTAGGTCTAGATTCCAAAGTTTGGGATCAATATCTTTTACTTTGCGATTAAGGCTAATACTGCGCGGTTAGTGACTTGGGCCTATAAATAGACCCATTAGTGGGCACAAAACCCTAGGCATGCACATTGAACGTGAGTGAGAGGCTGCAGCTTTGCTTCCCCTCCTCCTTCCTTCCTCCTTGGTCACTTGCTTGGGAGAAACCACCAAGTTACTACCTTTCTTGAATTCCTTCACATTCTCCTTCTTGTAAACACTTGTGAGTGGCCTTGTGAGTGTGAGAGGTGGTAGTTTCTGTATGTTGAGTTGCTTTGTGTGTGTAGTTAGCGAGCATGAGTTTGGAGCTTTAGTGATGGCTACCTTGTGGTAGTCATTGTGAGCTTCAAAGTGCCTTCTTGTGGTGCAAGAACCCATCTTGAAGTGCCATTTTCGTGCTCCTACTTAGGCTGAGTTTGAGGAACCTTGGGAGAGCTCCAAGAGCACAACTTGCCTCTGTTTTGAACTTTGGTAAGTTACCTCACTATGATCATGAGTTTATGATGCTTAAAGTTGATGTCTTGGCCATGTTTAATGAGTAAACAAGAGGGTATAATGTATATGAACCTAAAATGGATTAAAGATGCATGCTTTAACGTGTACATGTGTTAAAAGTTGGATCTTTGGGTTGGATATTCACGAAATGCAGAAACTGCATTCTGTCGTGAGATATCCGGATATTTGTCGAACAGATATCCGGATATCAGTATCCGGATATGGTATCCGGATATTGATATCCGGATATGGGATCTGGGTATCCGGATATGACATATCCGGATATGTCCAGTGTGATATCCGGATATGGCATATCCGGATATGCCCCTTCTGATATCCGGATATCCTGGGTTCTGCGCAGACAGTAGCTTTACTGTATGAACAGTAAGCTATTGGGTGTGTGTGGACCCTAGTTTAAGGAAGTTGAACTTCTGTAATAAATGGACTAAGTCAGAATCACATGATTAAGGGCTTATGGCTTTGTTGGAAGCCTTAAGACGTAAAATGTAAAGGAAAGGCGTAGTCTTTAAGTTGTATGCTTGTGATGCATTTATATTGACTTGTTAATGGTCCATATCAGATTGTGATACTGCTGTTTGTGGACTAGTGAGTGGTTGGACTCTTGGCTTGGATAGCTAGCTTGCAAGGTAAGCTTTCGTGTCCTCGGTTTAGCCATTTTGATGTTCCACCATGTCCCATGGGGATGGGTTTATGCATGCTGTGTTACATGCTTTGATTATTTTGGAAATGCTGTTGAGCTGTTTATATGTAATGAGCTTTTATGATATGCATGTGTTGTCCACCTAGACGGCAATCCTGAGTATGTAGTACATACAAGATGGAGAAGCATGTGGGTGAGGTGCAGGTAGTATCCATGTACTCATGTAGGCATAGACGTATTCCTACATTTCTCTGGCCAGTAGATTTGAAAGCACACATGACATGATTAATTGCTGCATCGCATGATTTTAGAACTTATACTGTAATACTGTTTTTTTAGAACTTATATTACACATGTAAGTGAGCTTGGGGTGGAGACTCCTTGAGGACCCCTTGTCTTACTGAGATTTCTTGTTAGAGATCTCACCCCACGTTTGGGGACGCTTATTTCAGGATCAGGTAATGTTGAGGGCTCGGGTGGCAGGAGGCCAGAGCTGAGTTGATTTGATGATATGCTGACTGCTGTTTTTATTTCCGACTGTTGTTTATGTTTTCTGTTGAGTTTATGATATGACTGTTATTGGGCTATGTTGCCTTATTTGGTGAGCATGGGGTTTGTCCATGCCACATGTTTGACTTTGGTCTTTTAGGTTAATGTTGTAATTAAAGTATCAGGATTTGACCCAGGCTACTTGTGTAGACCTGTGGCTTTAGATACTCACTTATGATTTATATATGAGGTATTCCAGTTAGATGTCTTGCAATCTACATACAGGCAGTATTTTTATGAAAATGATTAAGTAATCAAGTTGGTTAAGTTAATGACGTCATAATTGAATTAAAGAAAAAGTTATTCCGCATTTTAATTAAGCGTAGCTTAATACGATAGTATGTTAACAATCCGGGTTAACACGGGCTGTTACACGGAGTACCATGATGACGAATCAGGCGAGATGCTGTCTCCATTGGGGTGTTACAAGGCTTAGAAGCAAGCATACCCATATCTTCAAGTATTTCTAAAGCATACTTGCGTTGATTCAAGTGAATGCCTTTGGAGGAGCGGGAGACTTCAAGGCCCAGAAAGTATCGAAGAGGACCAAGATCTTTGATCCTAAATTGGGCATGAAGATAATTTTTGACACGAGTAATCTCAGTTGAAGAATTGCCAGATAATACAATGTCATCAACATAAACCAAAAGAACAGTGAAAGAGGAACCATGATGATGGGTGAACATGGAATGATCAGCTTGACATTGAATGTAGCCAAGAGACAAAAGAGCAGAAGATAACTTGTGGTACCATTGTCTACTTGCTTGTTTGAGTCCATACAAAGACTTATTCAATCGACAAACTTGGCCAGGCTGTGTTACTGTCATACCTTGAGGGATGGTCATGTATACCTCTTCCAATAAATCACCATGTAAGAAGGCATTATCCACATCTAACTGTTCAAGTAGCCACCCTTTTGCAGCTGCCAAAGCCAGAATAACACGAAGGGAGGTTAATTTAGCAACAGGACTGAAAGTATCAAAAAAATCAACTCCCTCTAGCTGTGTGAAACCCTTGGCCACAAGACGTGCTTTGTATCGTTCAATTTCACCATTAGAACGATATTTGATCTTGTATACCCATTTACATCCAATGGGAACTTTGTCAGGAGGAAGATCAACAACAGTCCAAGTGTTATTCTTATTTAATGCCAATAGTTCATTGTCCATGGCTGTTCTCCATTCCTGAAACTGCATAGCTTGGGAAAAGGTATGTGGTTCGGTGTGAGTAGTAACATTTAGGCAAAAGGTCTTATATAATGGCTTACATGAGGCATAAGAAATAACATTGGATAATGGATATAAAGGAGAAGGAGAAGGAGATATACCTGAAACCGATTGTGAAGTGTGAACAACAAATAGACTGTGATGATAATCATGAAGGTAATTAGGAGTGGTCCGAAGTCTATTGGACCGTCTAAGAGGATGAATTGGGTTAGGTGGATGGGGAGAGATGGCAGCTGAAATTGGATCAGACTGATGGTTAAAAGGTTGATTTGGTGTAGGAGATGGTAGTGTCTGTGCAAAAGGTGCTAATGGTATGGGAAAATCTAAAGAATCATGTTGTGGTTGTTGTGGGTTAGGTGTTGTATGGGAGGGTGTGTTATTGTCGTCAGTATGTTGGGAAGACAAATGAATGGAGTGAAAAGGAAAGGATGCCTCATGAAAAATGACATGTCGAGAGAGAAAGGTTTCTCTAGATGATAGGTCATATAGGAGATAGCCTTTAACTCCCTCACGGTAGCCAAGAAAAACTGCTTTTCTAGCTTTTGGGCAAAACTTGGTACGATGTGCAGTGAGTGTTGAGGCATAGGCTAAACAGCCAAAGACACGAAAATGTTGGAAACTAGGTGGTTTGTCATGTAGTAGCTCATAAGGTGTTTTATTTCCAAGAGTAGGTGTGCAGATCCGATTAATAATGTGTACAACATGGGTAATGGAGTAGCACCATAGAGTGAGAGGTATATGAGCTTGAAAGGTGAGAGCACGTGCTACATTCATAATATGTTGGTGTTTTCTTTCAACTCTAGCATTTTGTTAGGGTGTCTCTACACAACTACATTGATGTATGATTCCTTTTAAGGCATAAAAGTCCTTCATCATGAACTCAGAGCCATTATCTGTGCGTATTGTTTTAACTGAGGTGTGAAAATGATTTTGAACATATGTAGTAAAGTTTTGGAGATTATTTCTGGTTTCATACTTTGATTTCATCAATATAGTCCAAGTAAAACGGGAATAGTCATCTACTAAAGTAAGAAAATAGCGATGACCATGTATGGATGTGGAGTATGGTCCCCATATATCAGCATGTAAAAGTTGAAATAGCATTGTACTTCTAGTTTCACTCAAAGGAAAAGGAAGTTTTCTCTGTTTAGCAAATTGACAAGTATCACATGGTTCAATGTGTGTAGTAGGAATAAAAGGAAATTGGATTGACATACACTGTGAAACCTTTTGAGAAAGGTGGCCTAATCTCCTGTGCCAAAGAAGAGCTACATCATTGTGTGTAGTGTTATTACAAAATGAGCTACTACATGAACTATTTAGATGAGTTTGTGGTACTGAATCAATCGGTTTGGTAACTGGTGGTGTGTTTCTGATTATATACAGTCCATCACATTGGTCAGCAGAACCAATCGTCTTCAGGTATGTGGAGGTTTTCTGTTGAATTAAACAACAAAGCTTGTCAAAGACAACAGTATAACAGTTGGATTTCAAAAGTTTTGAAACGGAAATGAGGTTAATATGAAACTATGGAACATATAATACATGAACAAGGGTCAGTTTTGGGAAAATATGAGCAGTTCCAGAAATTGAAGTTGTAACACTTGAACCATCAGGCAATGTAATTGAAGTAGGTTTTATCTTATGGAAAGAAGAAAATTGAGAAATGTTGGAACAAATGTGATCTGTTGCTCCTGTATCTATGATCCAATTGACACTGGAAATACCAGAAATACCTGGTTCTGCCATCTGAGTGCTATCTATGATGGAATTCGAAACAAAAACTGCATTAGTTGTATGTGCTGGAGAGCTTCCATTAGCATTGCTTGGTTTCTGCAGCAAACTCAAAATTTGCTGATACTGATCTTGAATTACACTTAAACTTTGAGGTGACTGTTCTTGAGAAGCTGCCTCATTCTGTCCAGAAACATTATTAACCATAGTTCTTCTATAACCAGGTGGAAATCCATGAAGTTGACAACAAGTTTCAACTGTATGATTAGTTCTATTACAATGAGTACATAATTTGCTTGAGCCTCTGTTAAAGTATCCACGTCCTCCTCTACCTCTGGAAGAACGTCCTCCACGCATATTATCATAAGTTGCTCTTCTATCATTAACCACAGCCATGGCTTGTACATTGTTTGAAAGATTATGATTATCCTCTGAATGGAACTGTCGTTCCTGTTGTGTGACTAGAGAAAAAGCCTTAACCACATTAGGCAATGGCTCTATCATCATAATTTGTGACCTTACCTGACTAAACTGTTCATTTAGGCCCTTGAGAAATCTAATCGTGTGATCTTGTTCACGATAGACTCTGACTTGAGCTGTTGCACCACATTCACAAGGAATTGCAGGTGAAGGTAATGGTTTAAGCATATTCAATTCATCCCATAGAATCTTTAATTGTGTGAAAAATTCTGATACAGATTTGTCTCCCTGTTGCAGCCTGCATATTTCTTCTTGTAGATCAGCAATCCTAAACATATCTGATTGTGCAAATCTGTCACGAAGATCCTTCCAAGCATCAGATGCATTTTCGATCCATAGAATTGACTGTGCAATAGTTTGTGAGATGGATCTGTGTATCCATCCCAAAACAATTGTGTTGCAACGTTCCCACGCTTGAAATTCTGGATCACCTTCTTCCGGAATCACCATGGCTTCACTGATGAAATTTAGCTTGTTCTTGGATCTCAATGCCATAGAAAAAGATCGAGCCCATGAATGATAATTTCGACCATTCAGAACAGGAGTAACCAACACTTGTGAAGGACTCTCATTTGGATGGAGGAAGAGAGGATGTGCAGGATTAGTAAGAAACGAAGGTAATTGCTCTTGATTAGCCATTGATCAAACCAAAAAAGATCAAAAGAAAAAAAGAAATCAAGAAGCGGATATCAGAGCAATAGCTCTGATACCATAACGAGACTTGCAGAAAACAAAGAAGAATACCTCATTCTCATTTCTAGAAAGATTGAAGATTACAAAAGTGTATCTAATAACCAAAGGAACTACTTATATATATACACTCTTAGTGAAGAAAAGAAACTAATCGGTTGCTATAAAGATAACAGAATAACTAATTCTTCTTAACAGTTTCTTGTTATTCTGTTGTGGTTGTTAGGCTGAATAGAGACTTCATCTGACGTGGCTCTTTCTGACGTGGCGTTCTGTTGAGAATGGTTTGGACCAGGCTTCTTTGATGAATTGGGTTGTGTTAATGACTGTAATACTGAAGATGTTCTCGTGCGAGAGATACATTTCACAGTTTTTAGGGGACGCATGTCAAAATATAGGCAAGAGTTAGACATGATTTTCTACTTTATCATAATTTATAAGATAATATGCACCGCCATCTAGTCATGAAGTCTAACTCTTCGGTGAATGTTATTAAAATCGGCCTTGACCCGGTTGAGGTACTGGGTCATTGGGTCACTGGTTCAACTGCATGACCCGGTAATTATATACAATTTTATAATTTATATTAAATTTTTTTAAACATACTTAAATATAAAAGAAAAAGATAAAAAATTCAAATATTTTAATATAAAAAATAATAAATGACATATTATTATTCAATAAAGGTTCAAACAAAAATATAATGATCATGATACGGGGCTTCATGTTCAATAAACGACATATCTAATTATAAATCAAATCAAAATTTTCTGAATAATGCATAATTGAGATAATATTAGTGTTGTAGGTACATAACTTATGTAAGTTAATAAGCAAAAAAATATTCAAATATATTCATTATGATTTTTACTTTTATTTTTAAATTTTAATTTTTTTTTGGGACCGGGCCGGGTCACCGGGTCACCGGTTTTCATGAAAACCGACCAGATCGGACCGGGTCACACCGGTTCTGATGCTTAACCGGTCCGTTGCTTGAACCAGACCGGTTATATGACCGGTTTACCGGTTCCCGGGTCGACCCGGCCGGGTCGGTCCGGGTTTTATAACACTGCTTCAGTCCATTAAAATATTATTTTGTACTTATTTTATGAGTTTTTCTATTAAAATTGTGATTATTGTTTTATTAATGAATGATTGTGATTTTTTTATGTGATATGATAATGTAAGCACAAGATATGAGAGAATTTATTTCCCTTTTTTTTATATAAATATTAAATAAGTGTGGCAGAATTAACATTTGAAAATATTCAAAAAAGAAAAAAATACCAAATTCACAGATGATAAAATCATTTTTATCATGTGAAATTTAGATTAAGAGGATCGATTCTCCTCCATGTCCATGGAACTCACCCGAACATTTTGGAATTTTTCACTCCAATGCTTCTTAATCCTGTACAAAAATTCAAGCATGTTTATATTCCTTCCTTACAGAGAACATGGTGGGCCCGGAAATTAATGGGGTTAAAACCACGCCAGCGAGGACGGTGCCTTTATCAATTGAGCCAATCATATCCCTTCCATAAACACCCCTGTCAACGGGATTCATGAATAAAACAGAAAATGATTGGACGGCGAAAAAGATAAGAAACCAAGTTCCACAAAATTCAATATATCACACCGAAAAGGACCCACCAGCCACCTATAAAACACCGACACTTCAAAAATCCCGACGTGTCGTGTCCGACACTTCCCGACACTCTCCGACACTCCGACACTCCCCGACACTTCAACATGTGTTATAGAAATTCTAAAAAAGGTTCAAAGGTTGCGTTACGTTGAGTTTTTAGTTCCAACTATTAGATTCGTTTGATTACAATTACCATTTTATTGAGTATAATATAAATATTTGAGATATCTTATGTTTCTTTGCAAAATTGATGAATATTATAAGTTTAGTTTTAGTTTTTTGTTAAATTATTGAATATTAAATATATTATACACTACATAAATTAAAAATATTACTTTATATCAAAACGTGTCCTAACGTATCGAAATCTAACATTTTTTAGAATTAAAGTGTCGGAGTGTCGTGTCGTATCGTGTTACGTGTCCCGTGTCAGTATCGGTGCTAACCGGCCACCACCTAATCTTTATTCTCCTTATAAATCAGCATGTTACCCCCATCCCCACTCTATCATCATAAATCATAATCATCACCACCACAAATATAACTACTACACAATCAACTTCATTAGCAAGAGAGTGAGAAATGGAGGGGAAGGAGGAAGATGTTGCGTTAGGAGCCAACAAATTCCCAGAGAGACAACCCATTGGAACTGCAGCTCAAAGCCAAGATGATGGCAAGGACTACAAGGAGCCACCACCGGCTCCACTCTTCGAACCCTCCGAGCTCACATCTTGGTCTTTCTACAGAGCAGGCATAGCAGAGTTTGTCGCCACTTTTCTGTTTCTCTACATCACCATCTTAACTGTCATGGGTGTCAGCAAAGCTGACTCTAAATGCAAATCTGTTGGTATTCAAGGAATCGCTTGGGCTTTTGGCGGCATGATCTTCGCCCTCGTTTACTGCACCGCTGGCATCTCTGGTTTGCCTCATTCTAAATCAATATTATGCATTATTATTGTTATGGGTGAGGTGGAAAAGTGGGCGGCCCGCTACGTCCGTAAAAAAAAATCAAAAATTTGGGTCAATTTATCGCTCATAAAATAATTGATTTTTAAAAATTAGTTCATGAACCGAACCGGTTGACCTGAACTGAACCATTTTCAAATTGAACCAAATTAATTTTTATATTTTTATTTTTAAAATTTTTATTTTCTTTTCAAAAGAGGGTCTACGCGAACCGGTTCCGAACCGAACCGAACCACTTCTGAACCGAATCATTTAAACCAATTAGGTTCGGTTTTTCAAAAAAATCGGTTCGTTTCGACCCATGCACATCCCTAGTTGGCCCGCTAGCCCGAGTCTACTTTACACTGACTCATCTCTGTCCGTCTATGTCCACCATCAACTCGCCAAAAAGCGAGTCCGCCCCACTCTTGAGATGGGTTGAAAAACTCAACTCACTAGACTCCGTTTAGGAGGTGGGACGGGTTAGCTCGCCGAGCCGAGTCCATTTTGCCGGCTCTAGTTACCGGAAAAGTTTATATTTACAAATTTTTTTGCTCATAAAAATCATTAGCGCAACCTCCAATAGCTTAACCTTTTGATTAAATTGATTATTAATCCAGTATTAGAACTGACGTGATTAAGTGATCACGAGTTCAATTCGCCTCATTTTATAAATAAAAATAATTAAATATTATGTAATTTTTTAATATAGTTACGGTGGGCATGCATCATCTATTCTTCGAGTCCAATAAACTTTCAGTGTAAGGAACATTTTAGAGAAGTATAAAAAACATTAATCTAGCTTTAATCTTAATCTTTTAGGTTAAATTGTTATTTGCAAATTAAAATTATTATTATGAGCATTATTTTAACAATATGGTGTGGTGTGTGAATTGTGATGCAGGGGGTCATATAAACCCGGCTGTGACATTTGGCTTGTTCTTGGCGAGGAAATTGTCATTGACTAGGGCGGTGTTCTACATGGTGATGCAGGTGCTTGGTGCTATCTGCGGAGCTGGTGTGGTCAAAGGTTTCGAGGGGAAAGCCATGTACGGAAAGTACAATGGCGGTGCCAATTTTGTTAACAAAGGTTATACTAAAGGTGATGGACTTGGTGCTGAGATTGTTGGTACATTTATTCTTGTCTACACAGTTTTCTCTGCCACTGATGCAAAGCGTAACGCCAGAGACTCTCACGTCCCTGTATGTGCCTCATTCACTCCCTCTGCTCCTCATAAAAAAAAAACACACACACACACACATTATATATATTTCATATATTATTTAACATCACCACGAAAACTTTCCTACACATAACATTTTGTGGGGCTCGCAGCAAAAAAAAAAACTCCGGCACGCAAAATGAATCTCTATAACATAATACAATCATTTTTCCTACGACATAACTCTTATAAAATCCTATATATATTTAGGATTTAATGTGTATCATTTAAGTGACTTACACAAAATATGAAATATGAAAATGTTTTTTTAATTTTTTTCATTTTACACATCAGCAGAAAAAAAAAGCAACTTTTAATAATATATTTATATAATATATGATTGATCATATTTTATATAAATCACCTAAAAATACACAAACTTCTGTCCTTTATATTTCTTTTTATCATATATTTGTGAAGTGATTTTGTGTTTGTAAATGAATGAAATGATCAGCTTTTGGCACCCTTACCAATTGGGTTCGCTGTGTTCTTGGTGCACATGGCCACCATCCCAATCACTGGAACCGGTATCAACCCTGCTCGTAGTCTCGGTGCTGCCATCATTTTCAACAAAGACCTTGGCTGGGATGATCATGTACGATAAGTCATATCTCTCTCTTTTTGAATATATTAATTAGTATCAAGTTTTAGGATTTTCTGGATAGAGATGGTGAACCTTAACCTTGTCATGTTTGATATATATGCAGTGGATTTTCTGGGTGGGACCTTTCATTGGAGCAGCTCTTGCTGCTCTTTACCATCAAGTCGTAATCAGAGCCATTCCCTTCAAATCCAAGTGATTGCTGATTTTCTTCGTTAATCAAGTGTCGGGGGTAAAAAACATAACTCCAAGGCCGAGTTTATAGGTTTCATTTCATAGTAAGTAAAGAATGTAACGTAATATTATGATTATTACTTATTAGGTGGTGCTTGTGTTGGGTGATGGGGGCCAGTTTTTCTCTTTTAAGTTGAAAGATGGCCAGGCCCATGTGTGATGTATCGCTGTGATTGTGTGTACTTTATCAAATAACAAAAAAAAAACACTTTTTTTTTTTAACTTTGGTTCACTCTTTTTTCTTGAGCGTGCTGTAACTTTTGGCCTCTTCCCCGAGTTTATGCCAAATGCCATTATGCCACGGGCTTGCACAGCGCACTTGTGTTTTTGAATGCTGGGAATGACGTAGTGGTTGAGTGATGCTGCCCAACTTTGCCCACTGTCTTTAAAAATAAAGGACATGGTAAGTTAATATTGATTTATATACAATCTTAAATAATCCGCACTTGTATTTTTTATATATAAGGATATAGATGAGTAATCGAACAGCAATTGGTTTAAACTCCTACATGCATTGCTAAATATATATGTGAATAATGTTAATGACAAACCGCCAAAATAAACAGCTTGCCTTGCATCACCTTTCTCGCTGAAGCATTAGTTGATACACTGCAAAGAGAAAATATAACTTGCGTAAATTACATGTTGTTTGGACAACATTTTTTATTCATGTATATTTGAATTATTATTATTTTTTGAAAATTTATTTGAATTAGTTGAGACAGGAAAACAAACACACAAATCTGGGTCTCTCTCAAAAGAATTATTTGGAGAACGCAGGTGACAAAAGCTGATCATTTGTACTTTTCTCTAGATTAATATGTAAATCGGAAGAGAAAACATTTTCTTATCTTACATGAGAATTCAATTCTTATGTTGTGATTTTTCGATTTATGTGCAAAATTTTTCTTTACTTTTTTTTTCTTTTTTAATAAGTGTGGGATCCACCACTAGTTGAGTCACAACATGTGAATTGAGTTCTCATGCAACATAAGAAAATAAAATTCCAAATACGAATAAGGAAAAGATAAGGTAAAAAAGAATAGGGTTTCGTTTTGTCCTTTAACATGACACAACAAAGTTTCTTACACACACAACATTTTGTGGGGCACACATTTTTTAAAACAAAAAATAAAATAAAAATTAAGGCACGCAAAATGAATCTCTATAACATTATACAATCACTTTTCCTACAACTTAACTCTTATAAAATCCGAAAGAGAATATATTTCTAATAAGATTTTATTATAGGAGATAAAATTATCTCTTATACATACATAAAATATGTAGGTATTATATTTTCTTTTTACATGGTTCCATATTTCTTTTATATATATATAAGAGATAATTTTACGTTTTACAATATGAGAAACATTAAATCTTTTATAAAATATATAGTTCAAACCGTCAGTTGTTTGATTGGGTATACAGAAATTTAAATAACAATTAATAAAGTAAAAAACTTTATTCGGTATTTATGTTTTTATCATTTATTAAGAAATATAATACACAACTGGTGAAGAAATATTACCAGTGGTGGCAGCCATTTAATAAATGGGTTCCACTTTTCTTACGTTGCTGAAAAAAAGTTATTTCCAGCAATTCATTATAATTATACATTACAGATTTACAGATAATATATAATTATATTGATAAAATTATTTTTTTATCCAATAAAAAAAATTGTTTGTTTTATTTACCACCGACAATATTTAAGGAAAGAAAAAAATAATTTTAATATTATAATTATGGGTTCATTTTTTCTACAATTAATGTAGATAACTTATATACATTAAACCCAAAACGACGTCATTTTAACATAACTATTTTGTGATTTTTGCAAAGGGAAATCATTGTATTATATTGTTACTATTTATTGCTGACGGAATAGTTATAATATGATTTTTTTTTTATTTCTCCTCCGACACTATCAACTAAAGTGGCAGAAAAAAAAAAATTCCTATTATAATTATATACAACCCATAATACATAATTATAATAAATTGATTGAATAACTTTTTTCGAACAACATAACCCTTTTGGCAAATTGTCAAAGTTAATGGAGTAAGACAACTTATAAGTTTTGAAAGTTTATCCGTTTTTTTTTAATTTTTTTTTTTTATGATAACAGCGCAAATGCATTACGTGATTCAAGTCACCTCAATAGTTATGCACAATTACGACTAAAGAAATATTGTGAATTTTTCCGCCCCTCTTTCTTTCTCCTTTTCTTCATTCGAATGAGAAAGAGAAAATAACTGAAAGAGAAAATTATATGAAAAAATAGTGTTTATAATCCGAATGAAGGATGAAGTGTTGTCCTACTTGAAATATTAAAAATGATATCTTGACTGAATCAATATGATGACGTATTTGTTCTACTATTTCATCTTTTTATTTTATTTTATTTATGACATTTTAAAAATAACTAAAAGTGTGAAGCTGGGACAATCACTTTATAAGTATAGATTATTATTATGTAAACATTATCATCCATTATTTTCTTTCAGTTAATATTCTATAATTAAAAGATTCATCATTAATAGTGTAAAAAAAAGGGAGAGGATTTTCATCATTCCCAAAAAAAAGATAATTTTAATAATTTGTAGGGGAAAGATATTGTAACAACCAAGTTGTGTTACTACCATGTTACTACCAATCAATCTCACCGTTAAATCGCTTATGTTGATCCAACGATTATATTTATTTCCATCTTTTTATGGTTATGATTCCCCATATTTAAAGTGAAAGCATTAAACATGGGAAATCATAACCATACAAAGGTGGAAATAAATATAAAATATTAAATTTGAGAAATTATGACCATACAAAGACGAAAATAAATATAACCGTTGGATCAACATAAGCGATCTAACGTTGAGATTGACTGATAGTAACATGGTAGTAACACAATTTGGTTGTTACAATATCATTCCCCTAATTTGTATAATATTTTTCATAAATGGATATAAGAAAAATAGAGATAGTTTCATATACATACATTTTTAAAAATAAAAAATAAAATATAGTGTGAATGTGTAAGCAGCATTATTTGGAATATTTTTTTGGATAGGATATTCTTATTACCCGTTTTTCTACTATCATTCCACTACCACTTTAATCATCATTGGATTCAAAAGTTATTTTTTTCTCTCTCATATATTAACTTTTCCTCTAAAAATTAAAATAAAATAAAATAATCCCTATTTTTTTAACAAAATGAAAAAATGAAAAAATAAGCCTGCTTGCTTGGGCCTATTGGGCCACATTATGAGAACTGAAACTTAAAAAAAAATAAAAAAATAACTGTAACTGTGGATCAGCCAATGTGTCAAAAACCCTAGGAATAGAACAGAGTCCTTTTGTTTGGCAGTAAAGTTGCTGAATCAAAGCTTCGAAAATGGCGGCGAGCGATCGCACAGTGTTGCAGTTCCCTTCTTCTTCTTCTTCATCGCCGAGCTTGTCGGCGAAGGTCCACCCTCTTGTTATCTTCAACATCTGCGACTGCTACGTTCGTCGCCCTGACCAAGCCGAACGCGTCATCGGAACCCTACTCGGCTCCGTTCTTCCCGATGGAACCGTTGATATCCGTAATTCATATGCCGTTCCTCACAACGAGTCCGTCGACCAGGTCCTTCACTCTCCTCTATCCACATTATTATTATTATTGTTATGATTATAATTTAAGAGTAAAATTTTGTTAGCCTCTGATGTTATGTGGTCTTCTATAGAAATGTGAAGGTTACTTCTTCCTTGATTATTTTTTTTTTTCATTTTTGAGTTTTATCAATTTATTTTAGTTCATTTTTTGATTTATCGAATTTGGCTAGGTCTATGTATGCTCCGTTATATTTCATGCATGTGCTAGTGGATGTGTTATATACTTCTCGTTGCCATTTTTTCTATTCTCAGTTGCTTTTAAATATGATGATCTAAGCTTTCACTATTTTTGATACTATGCTATCTGTTCTTGTTAATTGCTTCTTGATGCTTGCAATTTGTAACTGTGAAGTGTGTTTGTGTGTGTATAGCACTTGTGTCTTCATGTTTGCAATTTTAGCGGACTCAAATTTAAAAATAAAATAAAATTAAGGCTCACATAGTAAATTATCGGCAGGTAGGTTTCAAAACAACCAATAAATAGAAGTTCGATTCACATTTTGAAAGTAGAACAGGAAGTAAGTCAGAGAAACAAACATTACTAAATTGAAAACTGGCTTAAGCTTCTTGCATGCAATTTTTTTGTTTAATTTTTTTGAATCCTTGCACATCTTTTGCTGAACTTCTTCTCTAGTCAGAGGAACTCCTTATTCAGTTATGTGTGCCCTTCTTCCACCCCTTCTCTTTTTGAAGCTGTTTGTTTTTCTCCTTGTGGATGGGGTGAAGAATTTTATGAAGCAATTAGAATGCCTGAACTGTATAGATTTCTTCAAAAAAGTGAAGTTCATTTTTAAAAATTAGTTTTAAATGAAAAGGTGGATAATACATATATTGGGTACCTGTATAGTTGACGCTATTATTTAGAGCCAAGGAAGAAGTTGTATAGCTGAAATTTACTTTTGATTCTATTGTTGAACTTTTCAGTCTTTCCTTTTCCATGATTTCTCCTCTAGTTGTGGTGTCTATTTCTTCATAGCATTAGTTAAATTAAATTTTCATCTGTTCTAACTCTTAAAAAAGAATTATTCTTATTTTTCAGCTTATTTTTTCAGGTTGCTTTGGATATTGAGTACCACCACAATATGTTAATATCTCACCAAAAAGTGAATCCAAAGGAAATCATAGTTGGATGGTAATTCCTGTTCTTTTAAAATTCTATATTTTTTCATAGTTATCACTCAAGTGGTACATTATAGTATTCTCAATGAAGTGTGTACCAAGGAAACTTTGAAATTCAAATGGACTTGAGAGCTGTTTTATGATAAATTGTTTCTTCTGTTTTTTCCCAACATTTATGGTCTTAGGAGGATGGTTCGTCCACTGTGTTTATGTCTCCTTTTCTGGGAGAAAAAGCAATGTTAACTTTAGTTATTTATGCAGGTATTCAACTGGTCTTGGAGTAACTGGTGGTAGTGCATTAATCCATGAATTTTATTCTCGAGAAGTACCAAATCCCATACATGTGACTGTTGATACAGGATTCACAAATGGAGGGGGTACCGTAAAAGCATATGTGTCAAACAATTTATCTCTTGGAGACCGGCAAATTGCTGCACACTTTCAAGAAGTTCCATTGGATCTTCGTATGGTTGAAGCTGAGCGAATTGGATGTAAGTATTGATTGGGCTTCATCTTTATAATTGTCCTCTTTTTTTCCCCCTTCTCTCTATCTCTCTGAAGCTTTAGTTTTCTTTCTCATTTGATATATTTGCTAGAGCTATGTGCTAACCTTCATGGATAAGTCTGAAGGGAGTAGTGTTTTAAATTTCCTTTTACTCAATCAATAACTGGTATTTCTCTAAGTCGTATTTTAATAAAAAGTTTGCCTGTTATGACATGCTTTGAAATTATTTTAGCTGTTAATTATGTAATAGAGTTATCTTGCTGAAAGGAGTCAAAGGACTGTGTAAAAATACGAACTGAATTCATTTTTTTTGGCAATACCAACATATAATGGGTGAATATACTTTCTGTTAGAAGTTAAGTTGTTAATTTCATTCAGAGAATGGATCAAGAGTTAGGTAGGTACCTACAATCAAAAACTGGTATTTCTCCAAGTCATATTTTAATGAAATTTTTGCCTGATATGAAATACTTTGAGATTATTTTAGCTGTTAATTATGCAATAGAGTTATCCATTGAATTTTGCTGAAAGGAGTCAAAGGACCGAGTCCAAACTCCCTTGTGCTTTATCTTCTTTTTTTAGTTCTCACCGGAGTCTCTTAACTCTTTTAATGGCAATACCTACGTATAATGGGTTAATATACTTTCTGTTAGAAGTTAAGTTGTTAATTCATCCAGAGAATGAATCAATAGGTAGGTAGTTTGTTCTATGGGCTTATTTAGAGTTTATAGCAAAATTTATGTGAAAAATATATGTGAAATACTTCTGTTGTATTCACACTCTTAACTTATCAGTGACACTATTTTATCTTAATTAGAAAGCCTCTAGTTGACCCCATTTTTACTATACAGAGTATCACAAGATAGACTAATTTGTGTGAGATTTGTGTCAAACATCAATGTTTTGCTAATTTTTATTAATGTAATATGTTCTCAATTGTACTTCGTTGAGTCTTGAAACTGAGGATTCCCTGACCTCCCCTTCTCCTGGGTTTTCTTCAGGTATGATAAATTTACAATCTCTTTTATTTCTGTTTCTTAGTTATGAATGTGGGTTGCTTTCACGCTCTTTGTTGAAAGACTGGTTTGAGGTTCACATGGACGGATGTTTATAGTTTAGTTGTTTCATTTGTTTATATTTACAGCATAGAACACAACTCGTTGACTTTTTATATTTATATGAAGTTTTTCTCAGTCTCTGTTCTGTATCATGAAATGGCAAATTCAAAACGATATTATTCTTGATTTATCTTTTGCATTTTTTTTTTCTGTTGAAAATAATCTTTTTTAATGGAATCAAAATGTTCCATATTTTGAATGATTGAAGCTGATTTCATGTTTACTCTGGGAATGGCAGTTGATACCCTGAAGTCAACCACTGTTGACAAAATTCCCTCCGATTTAGAAGGGATGGAAACATCAATGGAACATTTACTAGCCTTGATTGATGACATTCACAAATATGTTGACGATGTTGTGGTATGATGCTGTTACCTTGTTTAACCATTCACCTTTTTATTAGATTGTGTTAATTAATTTTTCATCTCAGGAAGGGCGTGTTGAAGCAGACAACAAAATTGGGAGATTTATATCAGATGCTGTAGGCTCCCTTCCCAAATTGCCCCCATCAGTTTTTGATAAGCTTGTGAATGACAGCTTGCAGGTAAGATTATGTTTGGTGTTACAGTGTTTTCATGGCTGCTAAACAGAGTGCGGGTTTTTATAATTTTGACAACTGTGAAACATAATTAAACAGATGATTGTTTCTTATTTTATTGGATAATGAACAATTGAACATGTCTTCTCATCTCGCAATTCATTGTTTTGTTGGGCTGACTGTTGTTTCATCCATTTCAGGATCACTTGCTCTTGCTATATTTAGCTAGCATCACAAGAACACAGCTTAGCTTGGCCGAAAAATTGAATACAGCTGCTCAGATTCTGTGATAGATCTCTGTCTGCAATTTTTTGTGATGGAAGTTTCCTTTCTTGTCATTTTTTCCATTAACGTGGAATATCAGCATTTTATACTTTACTTTTGCTTAGCTTTGCTTTATTTTATTTTGTTTTGTGCTTGGCATTGCATAGGAAGGTTTTTTCTTTAGTGTCTAAGGTTGCAGTAGCCTTAACTTGTCAATTGTCATGTAATCTGTTATATTTGAAAGAAAATGAGCGAATTCCTCGCCTTGACTACCTATGTATTTTCTAATGCTCGAGTCAATCACATTTAATGGTTAACAATAATCACGTATGGGTTATTGTCTATGTTGTACTACCGACTCGATATTTCGAGACATTAATTTTAAGAATATTAGATTTTAATATGTTAGGATATGTTTTAATATTAAATAGGGAAATGTTCACCAATGCCTTTCTTGGTTTCCTCCAGAATCATTTGTGTTTTTGTGATTTTTTTTTATTATTATTATCACGTATGCTCCTGTGGTTTCCAAAAAGGTATTTTTTTTTCACATATGTTCGTGTTTTTTATTTTTTATAAAGCACAGCTCATGTCAAATCACATGAGCATAGATGATTCTGAAACAACCATATGAGTTTTGGTGAATTTTTTCCTATTAAATAATATTTTTAATTTATGTAATTTATATTATATTTAATGGGTTTATCATCTATTATTTAATATGATTATAAAAAAATTTCTACACACATAATATTTTATGGGGCCCGCAGCAAAAAAGAAAAAATTTCGGCACGCAAAATGAATCTCTATAACATAACACAATCATTTTTTTTACGATATAACTCTTATAAAACACATATTTAATATTCAATAATTTAACAAAAATTGAAGTTAAATTTATAATACTCATTAATTTTGAAAAAAACAAAAGATTTTAAATATTTATATTAAATTTAATAAAATGGTTGGACAAATTTAATAATTGGAATTAAAATTGCGATGCGATGCAAATTTTGTACACTTTTTTGAGTTTCTAAAATGTGTTGAAATTTTGGAGATAACATATTAAGATTTCTGATGTCAGTATATAGGTTATTGTTTTAAAGGGAAAATAGTAGTTTCATGTAGGAGACTATTATCTCATGTCATAGACATTTCGATAATTATGTTACTTTTTTTTTAACAGTAAATCTCATCATTTTGTGTCCTAACATAAAATATGCTCTCTCCTGTTATCAAAGAAAAAAAAAATACTCTCTATCCTACGACACAAGTTTCTTAGCAAGTAGCTTTGAATGCCACGCCGAATGAAAGAGCGAGGATTTTATTTTTCTAATTGAAAAAAGGACTTAGTTTCTTAATTTATTGTTAAGTTTTAGTGAATTAAAAATATTTAATACTATATAATTAAATCAATGTTGGATATAGTTTTCTTATTCTAGGAAATAAGTTAACTATAGAAGATGCTTCATTTTATTTTCCCTTAATAGGTACTTATTTCTCCGGGGGACAAAATCCATATGTTTGATGCATGATCTTAGTTCTTTGATCTTGAATTTGGTTTGTTATATAAAAGATTGAGGGACATTTAATAAAATAATTTGTCCCTTTTTATCTGAACCAGAAATCAAGGAAATGATAAGTTTTTTTTTACTCAAATTTAATAATTTCCAACTTTTTCCATCGAAGAGAGGAAAAAAGATTAAACATTACTACAAGGGATTAATGTTTTTTTTTAGTGGCGATAACCTGAAATTTCAAAACAATGTTATTTTAAGTTTAATATTAAAAATAAAGGGTATTTTAATAAAATTTATTATATAAGAGAAAAATATATTTTTTTAAACATTCTTTATTTTTTATCCTAAATTTCAAAACGATATCATTTTAGGATGCACGAAAAACATTTTTCTCTTATTATAAAAATAAAAAAATATTTATTATTTTAAATGTCATAAACTTATATCATTTTAAATAAAATGATGAATTTTTTTTTTTTTGGGTACATAAACGATGATATTTTTGATACACAATGATTTGTTTACATTTTTTTTGTATTTTTCCTCCGTTTCATATTTGTTATTATTATTTGATGCTTTTGGGTAGTCTCTGTTATGTCATTCAACAAAAGAAATGTAATTCTTTGCTCAACGGTTACGACGAAAAAACTGTTTGAACGAAGAAAATAATTATAATAATTCATTTTCATTCAATGCCTGTAATACTAATTTATCATTTTATTTCCTTTCATCCATTTAAATAACCTGTTAAGAGTTAAAAAGTCAATTTTTATGCTTGGACTGGTTTCATTTGGGGTGCAATTAGTCTTATTTATTTATTGAGAGACAGTGATTTTGAAACAACACTGGCCAATGTCTCACACTGCGTCTTTTATTCTCTTTGAAACAAAACGAGTAAAATCTCGATGCATTTGATTAAAAAAAAAAACAGGTAGCTATGTGTCACTGTTATAAACAGTTATATGGATTGGAGAATCCCTGGTTTGAATTTCTAATCTTCAATTCACGCCTATTTCACAATTATTTGGTCGGTATAATGCAAACATGGGACTATGGAAGTGAGGGAATGTTATTACGTGTATTTTCCCTTCCGGGATTTGTAGGACTACACACTCAGCAATCACTTGGATTTGTTCACAGCTTTAAAGGGAGTCTACACTATTCAAATGCATAATTGCAACTTACTGTTTTTCCTAGGTGTATTGATTCTTGTAAAGTGTCTGTATTCTCTTCCAATTTCCAAAACAATAACTCCATAATTGTATAGCATGCTAATAAATTAGTGAAATAATGAATATTTGTATCATAGAAGTTGTGACTCATTCATAGGGACATTGACTGTACTGCCTCCTTTTTAATATAACATATCTGAATGTTACATAGTCGAATTTTTTTTTTCAAACTGCCACGACACAATAGTCGCTGAAATAGTCAGCTATTATGGACTGGACACGTGTCACGTCGGCTGGAAAGCCTGGTTGCATCAAAGTAGCTGACTACCTCAGCGACTTTGGATTGAATGAGTTGCGTCTCCGGCCAGTGGGAAGGTGACATGTGTCCAGTCCATAGCAACGTACTACGTCAACGATTATGGTATCGTGACAGTTTGAAAAAAAATCAATTTCATGGCATTGGGGCAGTACGATGAATGTCCCCTATTCACATCATAATGATGATCTTATTATTTTTCGATCTAACTAAAAAAGAGAAGTGAAATTACATTTTATTATTTATATATGTTTTTTTTTTTTAAAGAAGGATATATATGCAATTGTAATTGCGTTGGTTAAGTGCCTAGGTTTTTCACTAAATGGTAGACAGTGGTTCTAGAAAAGCGGAGACAACGGTGGTGGAGACAAGAAAGTATAAAAGACACGGTTGATACGGAGAGGCGAAGTCCTACACTAAAATCTCACGCTTGCTCTAACTCCTATTCCTAGTCCTAGACTCAAGATAGGGAATATTTTAGTAAGGTAAAATTATATTAGTATCAAATAATTTTTTTTTTTTTTTTTTTTTTTTTTTTTTTTTTTTTTTTTTTTTTTTTTTTTTTTTTTTTAGTAATCAAATACTGCATTTGGTTTGTTAGTATCTCATCATAAGAAGTATCTTGGATATATAAGAAGGATATCATATTTGGCACGAAAGTACAATGATCATGAATATCTAGAATGCTCACTATATGCTCAATTAAGATGGCCATTATATGAGGACATAACTGTTTATAAAATTTTAGTATGTGTTATTAATATTATTTAAACAAATAAATGAAAATTATATTTAGATATGAACAATTTAGATTTTAAATTACTACATAAGCTAATTTAGATGTTGCATGTTTATTCAAAATTTGTTCAGCAGCATATTTTCTACACGAAATATTGAGATATTATAAAATCATTAATATAACCTCACTCAACAACTTAAGTTTGAATTATTTCTTTACTCGAAAACATTTGAAGATGTATCTCTGAGTTTAACATCAGAATTTAATTATTTTATCAAATAAGTACCTTCTTAATTTCTGTGTGGCTGACATGCAGAAAGACTTCTTAGCTGCTCAATAAGGCATGTATGTATGTGCATGACAAATTACTAGCTGCCTAACATGAAAACTTTGGTTAACAGCTTCAGTCCAAAAGTGCATAGAAGTTAGAGTGGGCAAGACCCTATTGCCAAGTATGAACAGACAAAATGACACTCTTGAATTGTAGAACATCCTCGGGAATTGTAGGAAGTGCACAAAAGAAAGTGGCCTCTGTCCTTTCTTGACTAATTAACAAGCTAGCTAGTATTGCTTATGATATTTTTATAATGGGTTTAATGTGTGTGGTTCAAAAGAAGATAACTTGTGTTTTTTTAGTGATTTACACATAATATGACCGGTCATATTCTGTGTAATTTTGAAAAGTTATTTTTTTTTTACTTTATATGTCAGCGATGTGATTGGGTAGAGAGAAAAAAGCAACTTTTCAGTTTCACATAAAGTACGATCGGTTGTACTTTGTGTAAAACACCTAAAATGACACAAGCTTGTATAATTCAAAAGGATACTTTTTTTTCCCTTTATTTATTATATGATACCATCAAGTATTATATATATGGGTAAAATGTGTGTCATTTTAAAAGATGTAAAGTTGTGTCATTTTAAGAGAGAGAAAGAGGAGAGAGAGTTGACAAAAAAAATAAAAGTGTGGGTCCCACTTCTTTATGAGAATGAAAGGAAATAAGTTGTGTCATTTAAAATGATAAACACTCTTCCATATATATATATATATATATATACACACACAGATTGGACTTTTTACTTGTTTTGTTGTCTGCTAACCATTTAAAATTCATGAATAATCACTTAGAAGCTTTTAATAACATTCATGTTATAACTACATAATTACTTATAACCATCAAACTTAAATTAAATTCATATCCTTTTTCCTAATTTCTTTATGTTATTCGTTCCTTTCTTTCACAAAAATACTAGTTAACTAGATGGATAATTTTCGTGACTCCCTTGTTTTTGTGTCTATTGCATTGCAATGTCTTTAACAAGATTCAAATCTCAGGTATCATAGAAGGACATATATTTCTAGCACAAATCTCAGAATATTTCAATCTCCACGTGTTTCCCTTATCCCCATAACATAAAAACTGAAGCACTAACATATAATTATAGGGTTTTGTTTTTCTCCTTTCACATGAGAAAAGAAATTTTCCTACACACATATTTAAGGTAGGTCCCACCATTAAGAAATTAAAAAAAAAAAGCACACATATCAATGTATGAGTGACATAAGAAATACTTTCTCCAACAACATGAGAAAGTATTTCCCCATAATCTAAACTAACAAAAAGAAAGGAAGAAAAGAGAGGAAGAAGAGGATTGAGTCCCTATTTAAAGGACAATTACCAAGGACAAGAGAAAATGACATATGAAAAGCCAAGTTGCTCCCCTTTTTGTTGGTCATTTGTTGTCCCTCCAAATCTCTTAATTGGGGTGGCTTTGTTATCTCTTAGTTTATGTTCCCATATCTTAAAAAGAAGATTTCCATGAAACCTAGTCAACCTAACTCAGTATCTCTGTCAGTCTCCAATGTGATCACAACCCTCCAACAAAGATCAAACAATGTGCAACTTTGACTTTCACTTCTCCTGCCACTCCCTTAGACTTAAATATATAACAACTTTGAACCATTCTTTATAAACTTTAGCAGACAGCCACTTCTTTTAAAAACAAATTTTGGCTTAACTCACATGTCTTGATGGTACTGGATTTATCTGCTAAGTATGTTGAAGAAGCATAAAGCATAAGGGATTAAAAATTGCACAAAGATACATAAAGGCTTCTTTATATAATTAATGTATAATACACAATTTTGCAGCTTGTGCAAATACACACTTACCGAAAAGCACATTGTGTTGTGTCTAAGCAGATGAACTCGAGAAATTAAAAAAATCAATTATATTTATATACATCAACTATGCATAGTTTAACCACTATAAGTGAAACTTACATGTTGTCTGCTCCACCAAAACGTTGAACAGTGGCTGCTTTTACGCATGTCTTTATATTTATATTTCTTTATTAATAGCACAAAAAATCAAGTTGATGTAGCGAGGAACTTCTGTTTTATTTTATAAAAAAGGCATTGATTCGCCATTCACTTACCAGCTTAATCTTTTAGATGAGATAATTGTTTATTATATCGAAAATATGCCCTTGATGGTGATCTGTTATCTTACTTTCGTAATTACAAGTTTATGAATTTAATTTGCATCACCCTCCACTTTTTTAATGAAATTAAGTCAGTATAAAATAAAACAAAATAAATGGGTTTGTGCAATATCCGTCACCCAAATCTAAAGATCTAAATCAAACCCATCAACCAATATATATATATGGGTTTATCATCTATCATTTAACATGATCACAAAATTTTTCCTACACACATAATATTTTGTGGGGCCCGTAGCAAAAAAAAAACTCTGGCACACAAAACGAATCTCTATAACATAACAGAATCACTTTTCCTACAACATAACTCTTATAAAACCCTATATATTTAGAGGAGAGAAATTCTTATTACCAAAATTTTCTACTACCAACTTACTACCTATCTAATCACCATTGGATCAACATTTTCTCTTTTTTCAAAAACTTTTTTAACATTCTCTCTCTTTGATTCAATGGTAATTAGATAGGTAGTAAATTGGTAGTAGAAAATTTTGGTAGTAAGAATATCACTCCTCATATGTATATACCTCAATCTCACATTCCCTAAAGTCAAAGATGTGAGTTATATTAATATTGGGGTAGGTTACATTACAAACTTTTTGTTTATAAACTCTTACAAACTATACTAAGTAGTATGACCGGTCGTACTTCAACTAAGAGCGTATGACTCGTCGTACTTAAGCTGATCTGTGATGCACATAAAAGCAATTCAAAAAAGAAGAGGAAAAAGACAAAGCTTATGGCATTAGATTATTCAGTTAAGGTATTATAAATGCACACGGGCTCAGATCTTTATGGTTCAGAAGCTCAGAGCAAAAGTTTTAAGTTCAGAGAGGCACAGAATCATTTGAGAGGAATCTAGAAGTGAAATATGGATGAGGGCATGTCAGGTTTTTGTATTAGAGCTGGAAGTGTTCGTGGAAATAGTGGGAGTACTGGCACTAAGTGTGGGCGTTGGAATCCCACTGCTGAACAGGTTAAGCTTCTCACTGAACTCTTCAGTTCTGGACTCCGCACTCCAAGCACTGATCAGATTCAAAAGATCTCTACTCAGTTGAGTTTTTATGGTAAGATTGAGAGCAAGAATGTGTTCTATTGGTTTCAGAACCATAAGGCTAGGGAAAGACAGAAACGTCGCAAGGTCTCCTTTGATGATAAGGATGTAATTCGTAGAGAAACCTCATTAATGTCCATGAATTCTTCTACACCAAGTAAGTACTATATCAGAACTTTAAGTACTAATAAAGGTCACTTTTTTTTAAAATATTATCTAGAGTACGTTGGTCACAAAATATTTCTAGATCCCAATAGACCCAATGCCATATAGCTGCCAAAAAGCACAAACTGAAACACAATATGTGCTCCCAAACCTTGCTCGAATTGGATCCTTTTTCTTTCTCTATAAAAAATATACTTACCAAGTTGTTCTAATTTATTAATTTATACTAACCTTAGATACTTGCCTCTTATAAATGAATCGACTCGAGCTCCCTCGTGTACTATACTATTTACGGCATCAATATCTCTTCACCCCCTACCCAAAACAATGGATTACTTGAGCATTCCCATTAGAGTCAGGTAAGATTAAACAGTATTTTCCCTATCAAATTACAACAGAATTGGATTCTTATGATTCAAATTTGAGACCACTCCTTAAACTGAAACAACTCCTTACTAATTGAACCGCGTGTTGGTTTTCCTTTTCTTTTCCAAACACCACCAAACATAACATAACTAGCTGAGACGCTATAATATATGGGAGTTATTAATCTTATATTGCATAAGATAGATATCTTATGTGAGTGAAACAAAGTCAATAAAAATATTACATGTCAGCCAAGATGTTCTTTTTTCTGCACTCTCTTGTAATGTGTAATATTTCTATTGATGTGAATGAAACAAAGTTGGGGGCTCAAAAAAAAAAAAAAAGAAAAGAAAAGAAAAAATGGGCACAATATTTTATGTGTGTACAACATAAGATAGTTGTCTTATGTGACATAAGACAATTATTTCCCATAATATATTTGACCCTTTATTTCTTGAATTTGTTTATTTTTGCAGATTTTGCTCAGCTTTATCCTGTTTCAGAGAACGATAGGGTGATTGAAACTCTTCAACTCTTCCCTTTGAACTCCTTTGGTGAATTAGAATCAAAGAATCTCAGGGTACATGGAAATGAATGCAGGGATAATAGGATGTTTTCATATACAATGGTGGAACAAATGGATCACCCACCTCTAGATCTGCGCTTGAGTTTTTTGTAAACATGGGAATCTTTTGAGGCTATGTTCTTTTAATAAATACATTGTTGTTAGGTTTAGCATAAAAAAAAGAAAACATTTAGGGTTGTATGATGGAAAGTTTTGCTTAAAAAATTATGTATCTTCAAATTAATATTCACCTAGTGATCGCTGATAATTTTTGGTTCCCTATAAATTATGTATCTGCATGCTCGTTCAATTTTTATTTTATTTTTTTACTCTCTCTCTCTCTCTGAGTATACTTTGTTGGATTTAGATATTTTGAATACTAATTGGGATTCTAATTCGCTTCCTCTCATGAGAGATGTCTTCTTGGAATGCATAAAGGATACCATAAATACTTTTACTATTCGATTACTAATGAGTCATGCCTCGGGTCTGGTCCCATCTTTGAATATCATGAACCATTTGCCCGCAAATATATATATAAAATAAATGGAACAGTATCTAACCGAGTTGGGAATGTCATTCATCGTTATTCTCTAAAATTAAAATCCTAAATATTGTTTATAATAAGAGAAGATATAGACTGAGAAAATTTGTTAAGGTCAGTGGTAGTATATATATCACTCTGATTCGCATGCAAGGGAGCTAGCTAGTCAGGTGCATGACCAATCAAATAATATAATTATAATAAAGGTCCTAGACCAAGAGTCATGCTCAACCTTGAAATGTAATTAAGGCAAACATGGTTGCCGTTGAAATACAATATTGAGCTTATATATATATATATATATATATATATATATATATATATACTAGCTCTCTATGTCATATATATGGGGCGGACTTGGTAGCACGGGGCTAGGGTTAGCCTCCGTCTCCCACCAAAAGAAAAAATGGAATTTTTTTTTATAATATATGTAAAAAATTGTGATGATGAAACAACATGTTTTCCCCTTCAGTTCCCTATGTTTTTACCCGCATTCTTACTCATATTTTTCTTTGAGAACAACAAATCATCTTCTCCCTCCTTTTCGTGTTCTTTCCATCACCAACCTCCTTCGTCCTTTCGATTCTGGCTGTAAGTTCTAGAGACAGGCAAAATCAACTTCCACATTCCTAAGATCATTGCATAGGCGGACCTACATGGGGGGCGTGGATGGGCGGCCGCCCCCTCCCCAAATCTGAAAAAACATGTATATGCCCCCAACATAGAATATATACTTCATTTTTTGTGAGTGATGGTACATGTTTTCTGGTTTTAGATTGTGATTTTCCTACTTTCCACTGTTGCCATGGGCACATGGCAATGAAACAACCTAGGTTAAATTCGTCAATTCACTATACTTGTTAAACTATATTTTATTTGAAATTTTATAAGTTGGATTCGTTAAAATTTTTGTCCCCCTCGTACAATTTTTTGGGTCCGTCACTGGATCATTGCATGTATGTATAGTCATAGAGTAACTTTTAGATGGGTTGTAACTTGAAACCGTGGAAGAAAATACAATGCTTTTTTTTTTCTTCTGGGTATAGGTATTGTAACGAATGGGTGTTCATAGGTGTGTGTGTGTGTGTGAAGAAAATATAATGCTTTTTTTTTCTGGGTATAGGTATTGTAAAGAATGGGTTTTCACATGTGTTTGTGTGTCAAATTTTAAATTTGATACCTTATCTGAGAGTCATTAGATAAAAAATGATCAACTACTTTAATTTGTAAGCATGTGTGTGTGTGTCCCATTGATCTTTTTTAATCTAATGGCTCTCATATGAGGTGTCAAACTTGAAATTTGACACCTCACCTAATAGCCGTTAGATCAAAAAAGATCAATGGTGTGTGTTACAAAATAGAGTCGTTGATCTTTTTTGATCTAATGGCTCTCAGATGAGGTGTCAAAGGATCCTACCTCATATATATATATATATATATATGAATTATGTCAATAGCTAGCAAGAACTGGAAAGTCCATCATTTACCCTCTTATTGATAGAGAGATTAAACTTGTACTCACTCTTTTAGTGTTTACAGTAACTACTGAAAGATCTTTCTCAACCTATGAAGCACCGACACTTCAAAAATGCTGACGTGTCGTGTCCGACACCCCGACACGCGTTGTAGAGACTCAAAAAAAATTCAAAGGTTGCGTTGCATTGCGTTTTTAGTTCCAATTATTAGATTCGTTAGATTACGATTACTATTTTATTGAGTTTATTATAAATATTTGGGATATTTTATGTTTCTTTGCAAAATTGATGGGTATTATAAGTTTAACTTCATTTTTTTATTAATTATGAGTATTAAATATAATATACATTACATTAATTAAAATTAATATTTAATATCAAAACGTGTCCTAACGTGTCGAAATCTAACATTTTTTAGAATTAACGTATCAGAGTGTCGTGTTGGAGTGTCTCGTGTCCCGTGTCGGTATCAGTGCTTCATAGTTCTCAACTATGAAGATAATCAAGATCAGACTTCCAAATAAGATGGAAGACCAATTTCTTGATGATTCTTTGATTACATACATTGAAAAAGAAATTATTTTGAGTTTTAGCACGAAATCAATTATAGATGAATTTAACAATATCAAAACACGTAAAGTAAGAGTCAAGTGAAGTGATATTAATTTTTGTAATAGATTTCTTTTAATTTTTTGCATGTTAAATTTATATTGTATGTCAAGTACTTTTATTTATGATATAATATTTTTTATTTTCGCTCCCTCTTAATAGAATTCTTGCGTCCGCCACTGTATACGGCTAACATTTTTAAAATAATAATGGGCATTGAATATAACATTTTTAAAATAACAATTAATTTTTATTATTTTGATAATTTTTTATATAAAATTTATATAAATAATGTATATTTTCTAATTAACAAAGGGTTTACGCACGAACAAGTTTTAATTGACAACACGAACCATGATGACTAAATTATAATAGATATTGGGTATTTTAATTTTTTATCAAAAAATTATACATCAATATATTTTCCTAAATAATAAAAATTTATAAGAATGAGGTGAGAAATTAGGAATATTTAGAAATAAAAAGGATGCTTGATATCTTTTAACATATTCTTTAAAATAAGACTGTAAATATTTCAGGCCCAATGTTATTTGGGCTGGAACAGTTGGACTAATTTGGGCCGTTGGAATAACATGATGGGTCGCGTGTCCAACACGAAAAGAAAAGAAAGAGAAAAAAGAGAGAAAGAAAAAGAAAAGGAAAGCACGTTGTTTGTGACTTGTGAGGGAGAATTGAACTGAGAAAGAGGGAAATCTTGTGAATCCGAGTAACGAGTTGCAATGGATGTGATAAAGACACAGCAAATCTCATCTAGATCCATCGAAAAAGTGGTAGTTCACCCGTTAGTGTTGCTCAGTATCGTCGACAACTACAACAGAGTCGCCAAGGACACTCGCAAGCGCGTCGTCGGCGTCTTGCTCGGTTCCACTTTCAAGGGCACCGTCGATGTTACCAACAGCTACGCTGGTTTGGATCTATCTTTTTATTAATTCATTAATTAATTCTTTTTATTCTTATTTTCACTTAATGTCAAATGCTATGTTGTAAGAATTTGTGCCCTAAAGTTTTAATGAAGTGTGTTTGTTTAATTTTTTTTTTTTTTAAGTTGGAACTTCTTATTAAGTGAACTTGTTTATTAGATAATGTTGAAGTTTCCCATTGGTATGTTTACTATGTTTGATATACAATTGAAGAGAAAGGTTATATTCATAATTTTATTTTTTTACAACCTCTCACGACCATATCTTGACACCGTTTATCATTTTTTGCAAATTAAACTCATTAATTAATTAATTAATTATTAATTCACAATAAATGATAACTGATTGACGGAAATCAACGGTTTTAAGATATAGTTGTAGGAAGTTATAAAAAAAAAAAAGTTAGTATAACCTTCCTCCCAATTGAATGTATAAGATCATTACTTCCAACTCAAATTTAGCTCAAATGATTCTCTGAGTGATTTCAAATATCAACAGCTATTAGGATAAATGAATTTTCTCTGTGTCTCACTAATTGATTATCTAATCAACAGTGCCCTTTGAAGAAGATGAGAAGGATCCGAGCATATGGTTTCTTGATCACAATTATCACGAATCAATGTTTTCCATGTTTAAGAGAATAAATGGTATGAGTTAGTAAACATTTCCCTGTACTGTATTATGCTTTCAATTGAAATATGATACAATGAATTTTTTTTTTTTTTTTTTGAATAGCGAAGGAGCATGTCGTGGGGTGGTATAGCACTGGTCCAAAGCTGCGTGAAAATGATCTCGACGTTCATGGGTTATTTAATGAGTATGTTTATTGAGCTGAAATCCTGTGTTGAGTGATATTTTCAATACTGTGTTTGTACTTCATTTGAGCATTAATATTTCCCAGTTTTTTTTAAGAAAAGTATTGGCTTGGCAAATTGTTTACACTTTTATTCTCATGAATATAATTGTCTTGATCTGATTGAAACTTTATAAGACATACTCTATTTGTTGCTGTTATGCTCTTTGCCTCTTTCCTGGCTTATTTATCTTCATCTTTGTTTTTGTGTCCCTAATTACTCTTTATCCAAATTGATCAAGCTTAAAACCATTGCAGTTATGTTCCAAATCCTGTTTTGGTTATAATTGATGTTGAACCTAAGGAGTTGGGAATTCCAACGAAAGCTTATTATGCCGTTGAAGAGGTTAAAGAGGTAGTAAGTCCTTTATATGTTAGATAAAAATTTCATACTTTTGTTATTGTTGATATTTATTTATTTTTATACCTTTATTCACATATTTATTTATTTCGCCTTTCTTATTAATTTTTCTATTCCCTCAATCTTTTCTTGCTTTTCATCTGGGTTCATCAACTGCTGACCCAATTAGTTTGAGATAAAAGTGATTTTGACATTTTTTTAAGTAATTATGCTGTATATGATGGTGGAAGGAGAGCTGGTGTTTGCTTGTCACTTAATCAGTACGCATAGGAACTGACAGATAGTTTATTCTGAATATAGAATGCCACTCAGAAGAGCCAAAAGGTCTTTGTGCATGTGCCATCAGAGATTGCTGCTCATGAAGTTGAAGAAATAGGTATGCCATTGAATGTAAACCTGTTGTAGTTGTTATATGGTTCATTTTTAATTTGTTTGTTTTTAAATTTCATAATACCAAAGTTTTTAATTTTATACACACAGTTGTCTAAAGTCTAAGCAATTTCTCCTGTTGTTTTAAATTCTTCTTACCCTTGTGTAGGAGTGGAACACTTGCTTAGAGATGTGAAGGATACAACCATTAGCACCCTTGCAACAGAGGTATGTTTTTTAAAACTTGTCCTTATCTATTAATTCCTTTCTCTTTGTTTTCTTTTTTCTTGATGCTCTTTTTTTTATGTTGTTTCCCGTGTCATACTTTGGTGGTTCTTTTTAGCAAAAGAATGAATGCTGAGTGCTAACAATGTTGTTTTTTAACATAGGTGAGTGCAAAACTCACAGCCTTGAAGGGTTTGGATGCTAGACTCAAAGAGATAAGGAGTTACCTTGACCTTGTTATTGATGAAAAGCTTCCCTTAAACCATGAGATCCTGTACCATCTGCAGGTTTGTTTCTCATATTTTTGCCTAGTAAATACTGATCCTTTGGCTTTGTGATCAATTGGTTCATGAATCTAGATCAAAGTATTTTCTGCTGATCAACATCTCTTAAGTTAATTTAGAACCTGATTTTAACTACCCAACAAATCAACCATGTGACATTAATGGCTGGAAGAAATACTTGCTTGGAAAATAGGAGTGGTTTATTTATTTGTTTATTTTCTTTTATTTTATTTGTGCGCTTTTGCTCCATTATTGTTTTTCACCATTTCATTTCTTATTGCAATTTGCTAGGACGTGTTGAACCTGCTACCAAATCTCAATGTTGCTGATCTTGTCAAGGCTTTTGCAGGTTAAGATTTGTAATTTGTCTTTGTGAATATCATGTTTTTCAGTAACGTCCCTTCCAGATTGCTGATACCTGTCCTACATTCGCAGTGAAAACCAATGATATGATGCTGGTAATATACCTGTCGTCTCTCATTAGAAGTGTAATTGCACTCCACAACTTGATTAACAACAAGGTGAGATACACTATCCTGAATCTTGCTGCAAGTATTATTGATGTCTGCTGATTTTAGCTTTATATTTAGGGTTCATTATTATATTATGAAATTAACAACTTTGGCAAGTTTGGATAAAAACTCAAGTTAGTCCTCTGTTAAATGGATTCATATTTAGTAAGCTAGGCACTTGATACACTCATCCCCTGCTACTGCTATCGTAAATGAGAAAGCTTATAGAAAGAAAACTGTTGTTAAATCATCACTGGTTTACTGGGATTCATGTCTTTTAATATTGAAATATAATTTCAGATGCTCAACAAAGAACATGAAAGGGCGGAAGACTCGAAATCTGAAGTCTGCGTAAGCTTACAGGTTTCGTGATGATTGGAGCTCCAAAGGCAATGTTATTGAATACATAGACCAAGATTATTACACCTTCATCAGTCATTTCTACTAGGGTTAGAGAAACACATTTAACATGGCACAATGATCCTTTCACATTTTTGTGTGTGCTTTATTTATGCACTTTACCCTTCAATCCTTTTGCACCGTTTTCCCCTACCGACGGTTAATAGTGACCGATAGCCTAGCCATGGCTATCAGTAATCAACCATTGAAATTGATCACTCCCTGCTGTTGCTGGCGATTTGTATTCATTAACAAAAATGTTTTGATCTACCAAACACGAGAATATCATTCTTGGACACGTCATTTTTTAAATGCTTTATTTCAAAACTGAAGCACCTTTACTTTCTATGTGATATGAAGCAAAATCCACTGGTACCGGTTTACAAAAGAAACCAGTAGGTCTTCTCCATTTCCTGCAACATGGAAGTTGAATTCAGCTATACGATGTTCTTTGTGTTCAATGACGAAATATTTAATTGAGACTAATAGTGAGGTACAATATCAGAATAATAGTGTGCTATCACCAAATAATAAAAAAAAAAAATAGTGTACGCAATTGCTTGGGTACCTTTTTTTTTATTTATTTTTTACAAATGAGGATGTTCTAGAAATTCGCCATACAAAAATACTAAAGGCCCAACCTTGTTAACCTTGAAGCTGAATATCAGGGATAAAAGGCTTTGGTTAGGCTTCTTAGCCCCTGTGGAAAGGGGACTATGGTATTCCCTCCTCTCCAAAATTTTATTCTTATTTTTTGATCAAAACAAAATCACTACTTATTTGTTTGTTTGTTTGTTTTTTTTTTTTTTAATAAACTGTTTGTTTGTTTTTTCTTTACAGTAAATGGTTCCTAAGTTACACTTATAATTACTCATCTAGGCCATCTTTTTTTGGGTTGACATATGTGTTAATGAATTTATAAAAATTACTGTCTCCGGTAGGGGTGTAAATAGGCCAGGGAAGGCAAGGCTTTAGCCTTCCTGGCCTAGGCCTACATAATAAAATGGTCGGCCTATCTGGCCTACGAGTCTATCGAAGGCTTATTATAAAGGCCAAGCATGCCCTGTTATTTAAAAAGAAAAGGCCTACATGGCCTTTTAGGCCTACCATATTGCAAATAAAATAAAAATAAAAATAAAATATCTCATTAATTAAACAATATTTCCAGCATGGGTCCAAATTATAAAAAGTATATGACAAATTTTTTTTAACAAGAATACAGATTATAAAAATTCATGACAATAAAGATTGAATTTTTCTTGGCACATCACAATCTTCAAGTGAGCCTTTCAGCTTGATTATTCCCACTATATTTTCGAACCTGCAAGTAAAAAATCAGAAAATTAAATTAGTTATGCATTTCACTATGTTTATATTATGAATTGCAATATATAAACATTTTCAAATAAGTTGTTAAAGAAACACAAATTAATGCTTCGACGGTCTCCTCGACTAAATTAGCACGATAATATTATATAAATAATATTTTATTTTTATAATATTATATAAATAATATTATATAAAAAATAATTTTTAGAATATAAATAATATTATATAAAAAATAATTTGTTTTATTTAAAAATTGAAACAGGCCGGCCAACAGGCCAAAAGGTCAGGCTTTTTTAATTTGGCCTACGGCCTTGTTTTTAAATAGGCTCGCGTACAACAAGTCTTTACCTGGTCTAAATATTTCGAAGACCGGGCCGGGCCAGGCTTTTCATAGGCCAGGCCGTAGGCCCCTGTAGGCCGGTCTGACCCATTTACCTCCCTAGTCTCCAGTTCAAAACATCAATCATTTTATATTATTATATTTTCATTTACCTGTCACTTTAAGAAATTCAGAAGACATTAAGTGCTTTTTTTTTTTAAATAAAATTTTATTATTGTCTCTTTTTTTTAAAAAAAAAAAAAAACGGAATGATAAACGAGAATGAGAAACGACATTAATAATGTATATAAAAAAAAGAAGAAGCGACATTAATAATGTATAAAAAAAAAAAAGAAACGACATTAATAGAGTAAGAATATAGTTACCTACTTACCTCAAACATTAAGCTATGGGACATTTTAAAGAACACAAATTTAGTTCCTTTTAAGAGAGATAGACACATAGAGATATGAGTCCCACAGAAAAAAATAAAGATAGAAAAAAGGTGTGGATCCTACCTCTTTTTGTTTATCTCTTTTAAAATGACATAAATTTATATCATTTGAAAGGAAATATATTTTTTTCATAAGTCATATATTTCCTTAAAATTGAGGGTATTTAATGACTTTTTAAATTAATTGCACTAAATTATTAAAAATATATAATTTTTTTTAGAAGTAATATCTAATATTTTAAAACGAAAGGAATGAACTTTATAATCTTGTAATAGATTTAGGGCCCATTCGTTGTGTTTTGTTTAGAGAAAATAATCTCTTTTTTAATTAAATTTTTCAAAACAGTCTTTAAAACATTAATGCTTTTAGTAAGTCAGAAAAAAAATTGCTTTTAAAAAAATGAAAAAAGTCTATATCATAATTTTGTTCAATATTTATTGAAAATTTGCAATTTATTATAGAAGATTTGAATCAATTAATAAAGCGAAATGCTATATCTTGAATTATTTTGAAACCCTTACTAGTTCACCAATGATTATTAGTTTACTTTTGACAATTTTTTGTGTATCCTTTTAATTACTTAAGATAGTAAATATTAAATACAAAAACCTAATATGTTAAGAACCAAATAGGGATTTAATATTTTTAATTTTAGTGATTGACAGAATTTATTTCATAAATAATATCGTTAACGGAAGATGCATGTTAAATGCTTCTTAACAAGAGCCTGTTTGGTGCATCTTTATTTATGCATGTTAAATGCTTTTTAACGAGAGCCTTGATGCATGCATCTTCATTTAAATTAAAAATTATTTTTAAGTTAAAGAAAAAAAAATTAAATTTTTTTTTTTGGTGATTATATAAAATTCTTCTCGGAATTTTAAAAGAAGAGATGGAATAATTTATTATTAAGATAAAAGGTAAAATTTATAAATACAATTTTAGAATAATTTTTAAAAAAATATATATATATGAGAACTCTAAACGCTGGCCTATATCTTAAAAAAAGTATCTCATAATAATTTTAATTTTTTTTATTCATCATATAAAAATAGTTTTTTTTTTTTAATAGTAGAGCTCTTATAGAAATATTTGGATAAACTTTTCCTTACAAAGAGAAGAAAAGGAAAAAAAAAAAAAAACCGTCGAACCCATATCATATCGCCGGAATTCATGTTAGCTAATAGTTTTGGATAATATATCTATCAGATTTGAAAACGTTGTGCCAAACAAATTGGTATATGGCATGCTTTGCAATATACAATGTACAAGTATATTGCAAAGTATAATAATGTAAAAGTATCAATGTACATTTCTATTCAACAAACCCCATGTGGTTCAATGTACAAGTACATATCAAGCGGATGAGAGATTCCTCCAAAATCATAATGGTATGGTACTGACAGTGAGTGACCGAGTGCAACTCATGCATGGGATAAGCACCAGTAATAGTCGATTGGACTACACATGTGGAGGATAAAGTATCACGAAGCAAGATGTATTAATTCTTCGTCCCTATTTTGAAGGCTGAGTAGCCATATGAATCCAGACATTTAAGATGTTGAAGTATTTTATTGTTGCGAAAACATTTTCTTATGTTGAATGAGAATTCAACTCTTATGTTGTGATCCTTTGATTTGCGTGCAAAGTTTTTTTTATTTTTATTTTTATTTTTTAATAAATGTGGGTCCCACCACTAGTTGAGTCACAATATGAGAATTGAATTTTCATGCAACGTAAGAAAATCAAACCCCTCTAACCTTTACCCTCAATCAAAATGGAAATAAGAGAATTTTTACTGCTAGAGCGTGCTCCAACGCACAATCTCACGTATTACAGTTGAGTTTTATGTTTATCATTTAACATAATATAACTTCATTTTCTTATACACACATTAAAGAGGTGGGGTCCACATGTTTTTCTTTCTCTTTCATCATTTCACTTTCTCTCTCCCTTTTAATGTGAGAATTGAAAATAACACTTATATTATGTTACATAACACTAATAAAACTCATTTAAGTTAGGCTTAACGCCCTACAATATGTAAATTTATGTTGTTCCATAGTGCTTTAGCGCCTAATTGTAACCCAAAATGGCATAAGGACTCAAATTACCACACTTCCCCTATATAAGAAGTGCCTATGGCTTAGAAAAATAGGATTGTGGAGATTATTGACATTTGGGAAGCGCGAGTGCTAAGGATTTCATGCTTTTGGGAGAAAGAGATGAGTTGGAGGCACGATCAAGCTAGGATTCGCTATGCCCTAATTGTGATGGAGTTTAGGGAAGTTTTTGTGATTTCTTTTGTCTTTGTTTTTTCCATGAGTAGCTAATTTCCTTTATAATTGGAGTTAGATGGAACCTGATCGAATCTTTATGTTTATGAATTAAATTGTAATGTAATTTTCCATTTTTGTATTGAATGAATTTTCTCATTCTTCATCTCTTCAATGAGTTTCTTCATATAGATTGAATTAGGATTCGTGTATAACAATAGAAATGTTGGCATGTGAATCAATTGGTAAATTCATCATTTTTTCATATGATTATTGGAATAGACACATGAATTATGCAATAAAGCTTAAATCCTTTTCAGAAACGACGAGGAGCCATGATTCTTTTAAGGACGTAAATGGTTAGAATATAAAAGAATTGAGTTTTAACTAAATTAATGGAATTGATTGGTAATATAAAAATAGCGATTAATTAGGATTTTTAATTTAGAGCATAAAAGGGACATCTGAGGAAATTGAATCTCTAACTACACTTTTCTTTCAAACCTTTGCTATTATGTTCTTGTTCTTGTTTTCATTTTAATTAGTAATTAGTTTTTATTCAAATCTTTTATTTGAATTGTCTAACTTAAGAAAAAATAATAAATTTGTACTTGAAATCTACTTCTCGTGAGAACTGTATTCTATTTATTACTTTACTATTCATGCGAGTAATATACTTGTTGAAATATCAACAATAACAATTATTAATTAAAAGCTATAGTACTATAAATAAAGGAGTCGGGAAGAAAGGCGGGACAGCTATCCGTTATTTTAATTTTTTTAATTGGATATTTCACAATCATAAAGATCCTTAATTAGAATAAAATTTCAACTTAACACCTTTTGAAATTTTGAGAAAAATTCCTTCTGGAAAGCGTAATATCATTACTATTTATAGAATATCTAAATACTATCGGAATATAAAAAAGAATGTGTCTAGCATTATAAATCACAGTGGGACTGATTTTTTCTAGGGTTTATCATCTCTCATTTAACATGATTTTATGAAATTTCCTACACATACAACATCTTGTGGGGCCCGCAGCAAAAAAAATAAAAAATTTCCGGCATACAAAACGAATCTCTATAACATAACACAATCACTCTTCCTACGACATAACTCTTATAAAATCCTTTTTCTTATTATCGTGTTATTTTGCAAGATATTTTTCTTGGTGATTTGATAGGTTTAGATGCTGATAAATGTCAAAGTCATTGCAATAAAGTGATCGATAATTTATCCCATCTGAGTATCTGACTAGGTCTTCTAATTTCTGCATATGCACGGCTTTTTTAAGCTGACGGTACCATGTGGTAAAATTAGGCAAAAGCATCATACTATGTATATTGCGCAAAAATTTATCTTGTTCAAACCATATTTGCAAAGTTTATTAACATGTCACTTAATTTGACGTAGACAGTCTCATCAACAGTTTTGACGCAATTTATGTCCACATCAGTAAATTGCAAGAGTTTCATGACATATGGCATGATTTGATTGAATCCGATCACATAAGTTGACAACATTACTCGCGTCAAATAAATTGACTCCATAACTAATCGCGTGTGAATCTTTAATTAATATTATTTTTTACGTAAAACACTAAATATAATTACTATTTAATCATTACATTACAAGTTATTTATTTTACTAAATAGATTCCATCTGTTATAAAAAAATAGATTCTATCGTAGGGTACCCAAAATTATAATTAATATTTAATTACTTTTATACTAATTCAAAGTTTCATAATTTCGTTTAAAAGAAAAAAGAAAACATTCATAATTCATATTTATTATTTAGTTAAAACACTAATTATTATTACTAAGTAATTATTGCATTACTAATTAATTTTTTTAGTAAATAGTTTTCTATCCTAGGGTTAATATTTAATTAAAATATTAATTCTATACTAATTATGATAATTATTATTTTATATAATTACTACTTCATTATTTTCTATCATAGGGTACCCTAAATTATAATTAATATTTAATTATTTCTATACTAATTCAAAGTTTCATAATTCAGTTTACCAAAATGATCTATAAATCCTATTTATTATTTAGTTAAATCACTAATTATAATTACTAAGTAATTATTACATTAATATTAATTATTTTAGTAAATAGTTTTCTATCTTAGGGTCAATATTTAATTAAAATACTAATTATATACTAATTATAATAATTATTTTATTATTACTTCATTATTTTCTTAAATATGTTTTGTATCCTAGGCTTTCTGTAATTATAATTATTATTTACTTAAAACACTAATTATAATTATTATTTAACTATTGCATTACTAATTAATTACCTTACTAAATAGGTTTCTATACTACGGTATCCTAATTTATATTTAATATTTAATTAAAACATTCATTATATACTAATTATAGTTATTACTATTTAATAATTTAGTTACTACTTAATAATATGATTTCTATCTGGGGTATAATTACTATTTAATTAAAAATGCATTCTACTCTCGGAATTTATTTTAAAAAATTAACCTAGGGTTTTAATTATATTCTATACTAGGGTTTTTATTCCTATCAAATAATGTAATAACTAATAACTAAATTAAATAACAAAATTTAAAAGACAATTAAAATAAATATAAAATAAATAACACACTACAACATACCAGGGTAGCTACACGAACGAGAGGCTATGAAGCAGAAGCACCGACACTTTAATAACCCTGACGTGTCGTGTCCGACACTTCCTGACATTCTCGGACACTCCGACACTCCCCGCCACTCTAACACGCATTATAGAAATTCAAAAAAATGTTCAAATGTTGATTTGCTTTGAGTTTTTAGTTCCAACTATTAGATTCGTTGGATTACGATTATCATTTTATTGAGTTTAATATAAATATTTGGGATATGTTATGTTTCTTTGCAAATTTTTTGAATATTATAGGTTTAGATTCATTTCTTTGTTAAATTATTGAATATTAAATATAATATATACTACATAAATTAAAAATATTATTTAATATCAAAATGTGTCATAACGTGTCGAAATCTAACATTTTTTAGAATTAACGTGTCGGAGTATTGTGTCGTATTGTGTCACGTGTCCCGTGTCGGTATCGGTATCGGTGCTACATAAACGAGAGGCATAAGCAGAGAGAGAAGAGAGACAACGCTCCTTTGGCTAGAGAGAGAGGGAGAGGAATTTAGGGAGAAGGAAGGGAAGATTTTCAGAGAGAGAGAGTGGGGGAAGTTTTTAGAGAGAGTGATACAGAGTAATACATTTATTTCTAACGATAAATTTTGGAAATTATATTTATAATGAGGCAGGATTCTTTAATATTAAATCTCAACCGTTGATTTCTATTAATGTAACAGTTATAATTAATTATCCTAATAAATCATAACTATTAGATTGACGGAAATCAACGGTTAAAATTTAGTGACAAACTTTTTAATTTAACATTGGTATCAAATAATCCTGTAATATTTATAATATTATACGCGTTTTACAAAAATTTATTATTGTTATATATAAGTCGTGTTTAATAGAAACAACTTTATGCACCTCTAAGGATAGCCTAGTGGTGTTGGGTGTGTTTAGGGAGTGTTTAGGGAGTGTTAGGTTTGCTGTTCGATTCCATATAATATCTATCCAGACAGAAACAACTTTACACCACGTTTTTTCAAACATTATAGATGAGATGGGATGAGTTACCACCAGCAAAATAGGCATTGACAACCTGATATTGAATAAATTCTCTCAAAGATTAACAAAGGAACATGGTTTTCAAGGAATTTAAAAAAGGTGACAAGATATAAGCAAGTAGACAAGTAGTAAGGAAAAGAATGATCCTGGACATCAGAAAAGACATATGTATTCCCTTATTAAATAAAACAATCAAGTTCCTAAGTATCAGCTAAAACATTTCAATTTCAATTAGTCTCATAAACTACTAAGCTGCCATTCACTCGCTATTAACAGATTACATACATCTACGTACTTTTATTCTAAACTTCCAAGAACAAAATTCAACTCAAGAAGATATGATCACTTCATTCTTTATGTAGATATGTTGAAGCTCCCGAGTAACAACAGCTTGGAATGATATTGATATTTGACTAGTTTATATGAGGTAATAATTCAAATCTCAATACCACCATTGTATCCAAAAAATAAAAAATAAAATAAAAATAAAAAGTAATATAGTTTGATTCTATTAAAAAATTAAAATAAAAAATAGAACATCATTGTTTTATTTTATTTTGTTATTATTCGCACACTAAACACTATCGATGATACTTGTAACGATGAAATTTCTCTCATGTCAATAATATAAAATCAAAAGAAATTATCAAATAACACTTATTACTTCCTTCAGAACATTTAATTATGGATTTTCATTTTATTCTTTAACATAACCCAACAAACTTTCTTACATACACAATATTTTGTGGGGCCTACACATTTTAAAACAAAAGAAAAAAAACATAACACGCAAAACGAATCTCTATATAACATTACACAATCACCTTTCCTAGAACATAGTAAACATAAAACCTTTAATTATAGCTATTAAATTCTAATAAATGATAATTAATGAAACTGAACTTTGACTTTAGGCCCGGAAACACAAACAATTAAATAGCAATAACTGCAGAACGAAATTGGTCCCTCCCATGCAACAGCGCGCCGTTACAATTTCATGATCTAACGGTAAGAACGAGAGGATAATAACAGATAAGGCCATCTAGATCCTGACACGTGTCATGACTGACCAGAGGCGTAAAGCATGAACTCAGGATCAGACTCGAGCCGCGCCATCGTTTCAGCCGCCAAAACCACCTCCAAATCAACGGCACCGCCGCCTTCTCTTGCCGGAAACGCCGACATCTTCCCGTCAAACTTATTTGCTCCGCCGCTCCGCACCGCCAAGGGCCTCCCCCATCCAAAATCATTGTCGTACATTGGAAATCTCGGCGAGCTTCCCATCTGCAACGTTGCACCGTCGTGGTTCCCCAGCGGGAAGCACTTCGGGTCACGCTCCCAATCCTCTATGGCCTTCCTCACCATAGCGCTATCGTACGCCCTCACGTTCTTGTTCAGCTCCTCCGCACACCACCACAAATCCCTAGACACCACGTCGCCCGCGGCGGCGCACGTGGGTATGCTCTGAATCGCGTTCCCGAAGTAGTAATCATCCAACTTAGGCTCTAGACGGTTGCGAATGTTCACTGCCATTCTAAACGTCGTCGTTTTCGTCCCTACAAGATTCCTCGCGCGCGTCACACATTGCCACATCAGCGCGCACAACGACTGAAACGACGAGATCTCAGTCGTTTCGACCGTTTCACTTTCGTTTCTCGTAACCGTTTTCCGTTGAGGGTCGTTGTCCAGCTTCCCCATCAACTCAACGGCACCAACGTTTTCCCGCCACGTCTGGTTCACTCTCGCTTTCAGCTTCTGAATGGCCACGCGCCCGAAGCTGAAGATCCTCTCGCGCAGGGCTTCGCCGGCGTCGAACGTCACCGTGATGTCATCACTTTCCGGCAACCGGAGCACGATCTTCGAGATCAAGATGGATTCCCGTCGGAAGTCCGGGACCCTCGTCGGCGGAAGTCCTCTTGAAACATCGGCGAAGGTGTTGAAGAAGTTCCACAAAGATGTACCGTCGGTGACGGCGTGGCAGACGGCGCAGCCGATGAAGACGCCGTCGGCGAGCTCGGTTACCTGAACGGCCATGATGGGGGAGAAATGGGCGGTGTAGTTGATTTTCCGGTGAAAGGGGAAGAGTTCCGTGAAGGCATGAGGTACATCGGGTGGGGACAAGAGGTCGGCGATTTTGAGGTCGCTGGCAGTGGCGTGGATGAAATCGACGCCGGCGTCGTTGCATGTGATGTAGATATAGCCGTGAGAGTCAGTTATGAATCTGCCGGCGAGTGGGGGGAAAAGAGAGAGAGCGCGTGATAAGGAAGTGTTGAGGTGAGGAATGAGAGTGTGAGAGGGAAGAGATGGGGTTGTGAAGAGACAACCCTTTTGGATGTAATGGCAAGAGAGCATGTTAAGGTCTGAGATAGAGAGCTTGAGGTCTTCCATAGTTGATTTCTGGTGAGGAAAGACAGTGCATTTTGAGAGGATAGTGAGTGCACTCGAATCAGAAGAAGATGATGAAGAAGGCATTTTTGAACGTAATAATAATAATAATATTATTATGTATATCCTTAATTACGAAACTCTTCACAATGGTGGTATAGGAACTTTGCCTGTGCTCTGTTTATATAGGCCACCAAAAGGTGTGATGGTTCGTTTTGTAACATTTTATTATAATTGGATATTGTGTTGTGTTATTTTTTAACTTATGTACATTCTATATATGGATATATTAGTTTTTTTGGTGTGTGATCATCTTTTTCTTTATACTGTAGCTGCACTTTGTGAGGGGTGGTATTGTTAGCATATGGGTGTCCTAGAGATAATCTTTTGATTAAATAAAGGACACTAGATGTAGAACTTTATTTGTCGCAAATAAATGTAAGCACTATTTATTCAGTTTCATATTGTGTCTCGATATTACTGTTAATATTATATGAATGAACTGGATAAACCCCTTGGAATAGAACAGGTATCTCTTGAGTATCTGTGATGAGATCACGATCATGAGGATTCAAGGATATTGCATGTCTATTCCTAATTATATGTTTCTAGTCTAGAGACACTGAGTTTGGGGATCAGTGATCTCGAGTAAAGACTAGTACGACTTATCTACTTGTATATGGATACAAGGTAAAGACCTCATGAGCTGCAGATATGGAGATATCTTAGCTAAAGTCGTGGGTGGACCTATAAGAGTATAGCTCGCACTGAACAGACCCAAAAAGAGACTCTATGAGGAAATCTCACAGATAGTGTCATTAGAGTAATCTCTTTATGTTTGGGTGTGTCTTTCCTTAGACCAGAAGTTATTACCTAGACTGTGTTCTTGAAGGCATGTTTTGATTGTATACCTCGTCTGCCTGAAACATGGAGACTCATAGGTATACTGTTGGGCGTGTCCTTAAAGGGCACAGGGCTAGGGTAATAAGCTGAAGGAATTCGTCAAATCTCTGTGAGAGATTAGGTTATCTGTAAACCGGAGAAATCGGGATGACATTTACAGGGACTCGGGAATCTATGCATAGTAAAAGAGATCATGAGATGATCTGCCTTTAGAGTCAGTAAATTGAAGATTCCCTATTTCGAATAAAGCTTACCCTAAACCGCAGGGATTGATAGATTTCCTTACCCTAGGTTAATGGGAAGATAACCGAGACGAAGGGAAATACATACGGTAACCAAATATGTGCAATAGGATGATCAAGTCATTAATCTGACTAGTTCTGGGGCAACAAAGCATTGCTAGTGCTCTGTGTTGTCATTAATTGGGTTGTGGGCTTGTTGGGCCCAAGCCCAGTTATGTCAGTAGCTAAGTTGGACCTAATGGGTCACACACTAACACCTTGTAGTTATGATGGACTAGCTTTAAAGGTATTGGGCCTAATAATGTTATTAGCCCAAGAAGCTGTTTGGAAGCCCACCTAAATGGGTGGGTGGTGCATGGAGTTTAGTAATGGGCTTGGATAGTCCAAGCCATTACTAATTAATTTAATTAGTTAAATTAATAATCAAATATTTGAATTTCGAATTTTGAATTTGAAATTTGAATTTTGAAATTTGAATTTAGAATTTGAATTTCGAAATTCGAATTTTGAATTTGAAATTTGAAATTTGAAATTTGAATTTTAAAATTTGAATTTGAATTTGAATTTTGAAATTCGAATTTTGAATTTGAATTTGAAATTTTGAATTTTGAATTTTGAAATTGAATGTTTGAACGTTTGAATTCAAGTGTTTGAATTCGAATTTGAATTGGTTTTGAAAAGTTGTTTCATAACAAAAAGATAAGACAGGATCTTATTGGAGCATATTCCTTGGATGAAGAAGCATCTTTGGAGGCTCTCCCTAGGCTGATTGGTGCGCCACTTTTAAGTGATAAGAGTGTTATCTTATCACTTAAAACAAACCTCCATTCAGATTTGGTGGTTGAGGGAATCAGTGGGTAAGTTGATTCAAATTTTGAATGCAACTGCTCAATGTATTTGGACCCTTTATAGGGCTGAATTATGCGCATGAAAACTATATACTATATGATAGTTTATGAATTTAAGTTTAAATTAATTTGAATTTAAATTCATGTGGATAAGATTGGAGGTTGTTGGCAAAGTTTGTTTTGCAACAGCTCCACCTTATCACACTGTTTCATGCATAACTTTCAAAGAAATTTGAAAGTTTGTTTTTCATTTTGAATGAATGAATTCCCTCCTCCTCTCCGAAGGGTGCGCATAAATAGACATGTTCCTCACCTTAGGTTTCATTGGAAAACCAAGCCAACTCTCCTCCTTTATGCCCCATTCTGTAGGGTAGCTCAGTACACCTTTCCAAACAGGATACCTAGCCTCCACCCTCACCACTTGTGCGCATAGCAAGCCTCATTGTGGTGTTCATCTGGTGGCTTTCAAGAAAGAGTTCTTGCATCATAGACGAACGGTGGTGTGGATCACCATTAGAGGGTTTGAACCCTTCAAGCCTGACATCTCATCTCCCTGACTGATCAGGCCAAAATAAGGTAACATCATGCTGTCTTAAAGCATGAATCTGTGAGTGCATGTATGTTCCGCAGTAAAATTTTTGTTTTACACCTTACATGCATCGGTCTTCAAAGGCCAGTTTACTTTCAAGTGGTATCAAAGCCAGGTTGCTTTACCATCGACGGGTGATGGTACCTTGTTTGTGAAAAGAGTCTTTCACGGTCAAAAATCTTTAAAGGGTTAAAGTTTAAATTCTGCATGTGGATTTTGAATCACAAATCCTTTAAAGTGTTAAAGTTTTTGTTTTTATGAACATGAAAATTTGATTCTGTGTTCATAAAACATTATGCATCATGGTTTAGTTTCTTTTCTTTATGAAAGTTCTAAAAGGAACACCCTTTTTGAAAGGGTAGATTCGGCCATGGAGGGTACTAAGAGTACCTTGAATGATTTCTTATTTTTCTCCATGAATTGTGTCATGTTTAAATGCATGAAATTTTGTGAAAACAAATTTATCATATAGTTACCTATATGATTCGGCCATGTAGGGATATATGGCTACATGCATGGTTTAATTTTGTTTTCTTTAAGAAGGAATTAACAAAATTTGAATTGAGATTGTTTTTAAATTCGGCCAATGAGAAATTTAAGATTATGAATCTTGATGTTATTTTGATGTTTAAATGTTAAATGTCAAAATACATGTGAAAATGTTATGTGATAATATAATGTTTGTGTTTGCAAGTTTTGAACTTTTCAGGTACAAACAGGAAGGGGATGGTCAAGGTGCCCGGATTTGAATTTTTTTGAATTTCAAATTTATGTGTAATCGCGCATTTTAATTTACAAGTAGATTTGTAATTTAAATTTTGTATTTTTGTTCCTCCAAAGTGTTATGGAGTTTCTTTAATTATTTGTAATTAGAGAAATAGGCTAGTGGCGTATAGACGACAAGCGGTCGTTGCTTAAAGAAGCAAAAAGGACAAAAGCGCGAGCACCATGGCTATCTCAATATAAACTGTTTATATGTATGTATGATTAGAACGTCTAGTATGCATAAATTGGGCAAATCGCGTTTGTATGGTTATTATGTTTGTCCAATAACGACTAGTGTATACCGATAGATGTTTGACATAGGTAACGACTAGCATGATAACTTACAATATGCGTTTGATGGGACCTAATTAACCCCAAGATAAAAGGAACCCTTAAAAGGAATAAATAATTAAGCATATGATTATCTCCCACCACCAATGCTACTCAAAACTCTTCTACGTAGTGGTGCTCCACAACTCAGTTGGGACCCACTATTTCGTTGGGCTAGAGTAGTGTTTGAAGTGTAAGACACTTAGGGTGCTGGTTTAAATGCTTAACTAAGACATAAGTTGCAGGCACAGCCGGACTTATGTGCTTAGGGTAATGGTGCTAGGTTGGTTGCATGAGATGCACCACTAAGTGACAAAGAGTTGTCAACCTAAAGTTAAGAGAGGGTATGAGATACTGTTGATAAAGATCAACCCTTTATTTAAATTAATCTTGCGGTCTCAGACGGAGGTTAAAATAAATAATCGCACTCTTAAACCCACTAAGGTAAAATCTAAAGTAGATTAACCCTAAGTCAAAAGGAAGGGTCATTGACTTAGATAAAATAGTGGGAGGGGCAAATTATTTCAAGTCTTTAATAATTTGCTTTTAACTACATAACCGTATATTAACTAAAACTATCTTTACATCCTTTTCAGCTTATAGTATGACTAATCCACTGTCACTGCGTTCAATACTCGATACGAATAAACTGACCGGTTCGAATTTTATGGACTGGTATCGGAACCTAAGAATAGTTCTAAGGGCCGAAAAGATTGCCTACGTTTTAGATGCTGTAATACCCGTAGCTCCACGGGAAGGGGAAGAAGGGTTTGCGGAATTTGATTTCGTAACCCATCAACAGCACTTGGATGACAATATGATGGCAGTATGCATCATGTTGGCATCCATGTCGCCTGAACTGCAAAAGCAGCATGAGCATATGGATGCTCCCTCTATTATCGTACATCTCAAGGAGTTGTATGATATTAAAGGCAGGCATGAGAGGTATGAGGCCTCAAGAGAACTGTTCTCTTGTAGGATGACTGAGAGCATGTCTGTTGCCAGCCATGTTCTCAAGATGATCGGGCTGATTGAGAAGCTAGGAAACCTAAGCTTCATCATGGATGCCGAGCTAAGTAATGACTTAGTCCTCACCTCACTTCCACCTTCCTTCAGTCAATTCATCATGAATTACAATATGCATGGGATGCAAGTGAGCTTGCCTGAGTTGTTAAGCATGTTAACAACAGCTGAAGTGTCTATCAAGAAGGATAGGACACAGGCTCTTTTGATTGGTGGGCCTAGCAAGGCCAAGGGAAAGGGTAAGGAGCCTGCAAAAGGTGACCCCCTTAAGCCCAAAGGAAAATCCAAGAAGAAGAAGGGCAAGAAGAAGGGTAAGAAGGCACCTAAGGACAAGGGTGATGCTGAGTGCTTCCATTGTGGCAAGAAAGGCCACTGGAAAAGGAATTGTCCAGACTACCTGAACAATGTGAAGGAAAAGAAGCATGGTGATGCTTCTGCCTCAGGTATTTTCATGATTGAGATAAATTATTCTTATGCTAATCCATCCTCATGGGTATTGGATACCGGATGTGGTTCTCATATCTGCAATATGTTGCAGGTACTTAGGAGCCCAACGAGATTGGATAGAAACGAGGTGGATCTCCGCATTGGTAATGGAGCAAGAGTTGCTGCTCATTCAGTTGGAGATGCTGACCTTATTTTGCCTACGGGCCTTTTATTGCATTTGAATAATTGTCTTTATGTTCCGCAAATTTCTAGAAACATTATTTCAATTTCTTGTTTAGAACAAGATGGATATACTTTCAGTATTAGGAATGGTACTTTTTCTATCATTTTGAATGATATGGTTTACGGTACTGCTTCTTTAATAAATGGATTGTATGTGTTGGAAATGGGAAATGAAGTGCTCAATATAGATGTGAAACGACCTAGGACGGATAATCAATCTTATCTTTGGCACTGTAGACTAGGGCACATAAATGAAACAAGATTGTCTAGGATGCATAGAGATGGATACCTGGACTCCATGGATTTGGAATCCTATGGACAGTGTGAATCTTGTCTAGCTGGGAAAATGATTCAACAAAAGCCCAAAGGGCTTGAGAGTCATAGGGCTAGTGAGTTATTAGAACTCATTCATACTGATGTATGTGGCCCAATGTCTATTGAGGCTAGAGGTGGATATTCTTATTTCATTACCTTTATAGATGACAAATCAAGATTTGGGTATATATACCTAATGAGATATAAATCTGAAGCTTTTGAAAAGTTCAAAGAGTTTAGGAATGAGGTGGAGAAACAGCGTGGCAAGATGATTAAGACATTACGATCAGATCATGGTGGTGAATATTTGAGCCACGAGTTTCAGGGTTATCTGAGAGAAAATGGAATTCTCTCACAATTTACCGCTCCTTACACACCACACCAAAACGGTGTCTCCGAAAGGAGAAACAGGACCTTGTTAGACATGGTTAGGTCTATGATGAGTGAGACTCAACTTCCAAAATCATTTTGGGGATATGCCTTAGACACAGCGGCATACCTTCTAAATAGGGTACCGTCTAAATCTGTTCAGACCACACCATATGAGATATGGAGTGGTAAGAGACCCAACCTGAGTTACCTCAGGGTATGGGGATCGCCAGCTTATGTCAAAGCGTTGACATCAGACAAACTTAGTGCTAAGAGTACTAAATGTCTATTTGTGGGGTATCCTAAAGGTACTAAGGGATACTACTTCTACTCCATGGAAGAACACAAAGTGTTTGTTTCAAAGAATGCTGAGTTCCTTGAGAAGGATTTGATCTCTCAAGGAGGCAGTGGGAGTAAGATTGATCTTGAAGAAGTTCAAGATCCACAAGAACAGATTGAGGAACCCGAGTCTGCTCCGCAGGCGACGTTCTCCAATGGAGAAGTAAACACACAACTCCGTAGATCTACGAGGGTCATCCATCCACCTGAAAGGTACGGGTTTGTGATTGAGAAACAGCAAACTGTTGAGGATGATGAACTAAGTAACTACGAGGAGGCGGTCAAAGATGTTGACTCCTCAAAATGGCTTGAAGCCATGGAATCTGAAATGGATTCGATGTATCAGAACAAGGTATGGACCTTGGTTCCTAAACCGCAAGGAATAGTTCCTATCGGTAATAAATGGGTCTTTAAAAGAAAGACTGATGCAGATGGCAACGTTCAGACCTACAAAGCTAGGTTGGTGGCGAAAGGGTATCGTCAAAGACAAGGAGTTGACTATGATGAAACTTTTTCACCAGTTGCCATGATCAAATCTATTAGGATCATGCTTGCAATAGCAGCATACCACGACTATGTAATTTGGCAAATGGATGTCAAGACCGCCTTCTTGAATGGGTTCTTGAAGGAGGAAGTGTACATGACACAACCTGAAGGCTTTGAAAACAAAGATCAGGAGCATATGGTATGCAAACTACAAAGGTCAATATATGGGCTAAAGCAAGCATCTAGGAGTTGGAATATACGTTTTGATGAAGTCGTTAAGAGTAACGGTTTTATCAAGAACGAGGATGAACCTTGTGTTTACAGAAAGGTAAGTGGGAGTAATGTCGTCTTCCTAGTGCTTTATGTAGATGACATATTGCTAATAGGAAATGACATCCCCACATTAAAAATAACGAAAGAGTGGCTTTCAGAAAACTTTACCATGAAGGATTTGGGAGAGGCAGCCTTTATACTCGGTATAAAGATCTATAGAGATAGATCCAAGAGGCTGCTGGGTTTATCTCAATCCACGTACGTTGACAAGATGCTAAAGAGGTTTAGCATGGAAGGGTCGAAAAGGGATTTTCTTCCTGTCAGTCATGGGGTACACCTATCAAGGGCTGTGTGTCCTAAGTCACAGCCTGAGAAGGATCGCATGAGTGGAATTCCATACGCTTCGGCTATTGAATCCATCATGTATGCCATGATATGTACGAGACCAGATGTCTCATATGCTTTAAGCATTACGAGCAGATACCAGTCAGACCCTGGAGAGGGTCACTGGACGGCAGTCAAAACCATCCTTAAATACTTAAGAAGAACTAAGGATGCGTTTCTGGTCTATGGTGGGGTTAATGAGTTAACAGTGAAAGGGTTCACTGATGCCAGCTTTCAGAGTGACAAAGATGACTGCAAGTCACAGTCAGGATTCGTATTCACCTTAAATGGTGGGGCAGTGTCTTGGAAAAGTTCCAAGCAGGAGACAACAGCAGACTCAACGACAGAGGCTGAATACATAGCTGCTTCAGAAGCAGCTAAGGAGGCAGTGTGGATCAAGAAGTTCATAAATGAACTAAGGGTGGTTCCAAGCGTGGATGAGCCCATACAGTTGCTTTGCGACAACACTGGAGCCATCGCGCAGTCAAAGGAACCTAGGTCTCATCAAAGATCTAAACACGTGCTCCGCAGATATCATTTGATTAGATAAATCATTGATAGGAATGATGAAAAAATGGATTATGTTCCCACAGACGATAACCTGGCCGATTCTCTGACAAAGGCTGTTTCTCAGAGAAAACATGATAGTCATTATGAGGCTTTGGGCATACGACTTAGGTCTGATTAGCTCTAGGCCAAGTGGGAGCTTGTTAGCATATGGGTGTCCTAGAGACAATCTTTTGATTAAATAAAGGACACTAGATGTAGAACTTTATTTGTCGCAAATAAATGTAAGCACTATTTATTCAGTTTCATATTGTGTCTCGATATTACTGTTAATATTATATGAATGAACTAGATAAACCCCTTGGAATAGAACAGGTATCTCTTGAGTATCTGTGATGAGATCACGATCATGAGGATTCAAGGATATTGCATGTCTATTCCTAATTATATGTTCCTAGTCTAGAGACACTGAGTTTGGGGATCAGTGATCTCGAGTAAAGACTAGTACGACTTATCTACTTGTATATGGATACAAGGTAAAGACCTCATGAGCTGCAGATATGGAGATATCTTAGCTAAAGTCGTGGGTGGACCTATAAGAGTATAGCTCGCACTGAACAGACCCAAAAAGAGACTCTATGAGGAAATCTCACAGATAGTGTCATTAGAGTAATCTCTTTATGTTTGGGTGTGTCTTTCCTTAGACCAGAAGTTATTACCTAGACTGTGTTCTTGAAGGCATGTTTTGATTGTATACCTCGTCTGCCTGAAACATGGAGACTCATAGGTATACTGTTGGGCGTGTCCTTAAAGGGCACAGGGCTAGGGTAATAAGCTGAAGGAATTCGTCAAATCTCTGTGAGAGATTAGGTTATCTGTAAACCGGAGAAATCGGGATGACATTTACAGGGACTCGGGAATCTATGCATAGTAAAAGAGATCATGAGATGATCTGCCTTTAGAGTCAGTAAATTGAAGATTCCCTATTTCGAATAAAGCTTACCCTAAACCGCAGGGGTTGATACATTTCCTTACCCTAGGTTAATGGGAAGATAACCGAGACGAAGGGAAATACATACGGTAACCAAATATGTGCAATAGGATGATCAAGTCATTAATCTGACTAGTTCTGGGGCAACAAAGCATTGCTAGTGCTCTGTGTTGTCATTAATTGGGTTGTGGGCTTGTTGGGCCCAAGCCCAGTTATGTCAGTAGCTAAGTTGGACCTAATGGGTCACACACTAACACCTTGTAGTTATGATGGACTAGCTTTAAAGGTATTGGGCCTAATAATGTTATTAGCCCAAGAAGCTGTTTGGAAGCCCACCTAAATGGGTGGGTGGTGCATGGAGTTTAGTAATGGGCTTGGATAGTCCAAGCCATTACTAATTAATTTAATTAGTTAAATTAATAATCAAATATTTGAATTTCGAATTTTGAATTTGAAATTTGAATTTTGAAATTTGAATTTAGAATTTGAATTTCGAAATTCGAATTTTGAATTTGAAATTTGAAATTTGAAATTTGAATTTTAAAATTTGAATTTGAATTTGAATTTTGAAATTCGAATTTTGAATTTGAAATTTGAAATTTTGAATTTTGAATTTTGAAATTGAATGTTTGAACGTTTGAATTCAAGTGTTTGAATTCGAATTTGAATTGGTTTTGAAAAGTTGTTTCATAACAAAAGGATAAGACAGGATCTTATTGGAGCATATTCCTTGGATGAAGAAGCATCTTTGGAGGCTCTCCCTAGGCTGATTGGTGCGCCACTTTTAAGTGATAAGAGTGTTATCTTATCACTTAAAACAAACCTCCATTCAGATTTGGTGGTTGAGGGAATCAGTGGGTAAGTTGATTCAAATTTTGAATGCAACTGCTCAATGTATTTGGACCCTTTATAGGGCTGAATTATGCGCATGAAAACTATATACTATATGATAGTTTATGAATTTAAGTTTAAATTAATTTGAATTTAAATTCATGTGGATAAGATTGGAGGTTGTTGGCAAAGTTTGTTTTGCAACAGCTCCACCTTATCACACTGTTTCATGCATAACTTTCAAAGAAATTTGAAAGTTTGTTTTTCATTTTGAATGAATGAATTCCCTCCTCCTCTCCGAAGGGTGCGCATAAATAGACATGTTCCTCACCTTAGGTTTCATTGGAAAACCAAGCCAACTCTCCTCCTTTATGCCCCATTCTGTAGGGTAGCTCAGTACACCTTTCCAAACAGGATACCTAGCCTCCACCCTCACCACTTGTGCGCATAGCAAGCCTCATTGTGGTGTTCATCTGGTGGCTTTCAAGAAAGAGTTCTTGCATCATAGACGAACGGTGGTGTAGATCACCATTAGAGGGTTTGAACCCTTCAAGCCTGACATCTCATCTCCCTGACTGATCAGGCCAAAATAAGGTAACATCATGCTGTCTTAAAGCATGAATCTGTGAGTGCATGTATGTTCCGCAGTAAAATTTTTGTTTTACACCTTACATGCATCGGCCTTCAAATGCCAGTTTACTTTCAGGTATATGATTGAATATCTGAACATTAAAGTGAATTTAATTAGATCCCAGTTTTACAATTATTATATTAAATATTCTCAGCTTTTAAGAGAATATAATTTATTACATTATATTAACTTCTCATTCTATTAATACTTTCTTATTTTATTTATTAAGAAAAAGTAATTACTATCTTTTAACTGTCCAATTGTATTAATAGCCCATGGGTTTGGTGGTTGTCTTTTTTTTAATATAGAATTGTGTTATTTTGAGTTAGAGAAAGAAATATAAAATGAAAATCAAACAAAGAAAGTGAGATTTTTTTAATTTGAATTTTAAATAAAAAATACTAGTTGACTAAAGTGACCCTCCTTTGAAAGATAAATATTTGTTTACCTAAAAATAAAAGACAAATATTTTTCCGACAGTCATTGGGTTTGCGTGATAAAATTAAAAGCCACTTTTCACCCAAAAAAAATTAAAAGCCACAAATCAATCCAAGGGAATATCAAATAATTTTGTAAGTTTTCAGTTTTTCTTTTAAAAAAAAAAAACTTACTTAGGTAGTATAAATCTTGGAAATGGATCGTGAGAAGAAGATCATAACTATACAAAGTTAAATCAATGGTTATGATTTTATAACTACCTATTTTATTATTTTTTTCTTTTTCCTCTTTTATTATTATTGATCCACCTTTGTATGGTTATGGTTTCCACTTTACTATGTCATGTGATTTTTTACTTCTGATCCATAAATTTTTAAATACATTTTAGATTAATACATTTTCTTTTTTTTAAAGAACACACGGCCTAATCATTACCAGTCGAGTCACTCTATCCGACTGTCCGACTATCAACTATGTTAGAGTCGGTGCTAGTCAAGTTATAATACAAAATAAATTTGATACCATTAGAGAAATTAAAAAAATTAAAAAATGTTTAATATAATAAATATATAAATAAGTGATTAGTCATACTATTATTTAAAACTAAAATATCATCATTTGAATTAAGGAAATACAATCTTACCAAAAGAAGAGGAAATAATTTCTAGCAGAAAAGTGATACATATATAAAGAAAATGTGATAGGAGAATCTCAATTATTTAACCATAAATTAATGGTTGTATTTTTTTATTTTATAATATATCATATTTTCTACTTGAATGATTGAAATTTTCTTATCTTCCATGCCATAATTGGTAATGGATAAAATATGTAAAAAAAAATAACTAATAAAATAAATAAATAGATATGTAACGATATTGCTAAAAACCTCTTATTCTCACATAGATTTATTGATTTATTCCAAATCCAATACAGAATTATACTTCACAGACTTTTCCGTCCGGGCTGTTTGAAATGAAATATGGCATCACTTTAATTCTTTTCACAAATCATTAAACGCTTATGGAGAATATGTATATTTAAGTCACAGCATCACCTTATATATAAATTTTATAAAAATAAATAATGTAATATGCATATTCTGGTTATACGTGTTTAAATCGTGCAGGCCTCTAATATATATCTTTTTTTAAATTTTACATAAGTTGTCGCATATGAAAATGAGTCGCGATTTAAACAAGCACACTATCTCATTTTACTTGTATTAATTAAATAAATAATTTTTAAAAAATAAACTACTGCTATATTTCAATTTTTGCACTACAAGGATAAAATTAAAAGGGATAGATTATTTTACCTACTATTTTTTCTGTCTATTTTTATCTATCACTCTCTAATACCGTTAGATCAGAATCTAAAAAGGAGAGTGAAAGATAAATATTAATTAAAATTCTAATCCAATAATCTTTTAGAATGATAGATAAAAAAAAATAAAAAGAATAGAATAATTTATCCCAAATTAAAAAGCCTCCGGTATGTAATCTGAGTTGATTTGACACAATGCAATGCCCGATCCGATTTGTCTCCTTATTGCGGTTCTCTTTTTCGCCACTCCAAAATACCATATCATAGACCAATCCAAGACGGTTCTATGCCCTATTTTACATCAAACAAATAATTAAAAAATAAGGGTTTGCCTTCTATAATTTAATATGATCAAATTTTTTTTTTTACACTTACAGTATTTTATAGGGCCCGTAGCAAAAAAAAAAAGAAAAAAATCCTGGCACGCAAAACGGATCTCTATAATATAATAAAAACACTTTTTCTATAACATAACTCTTATAAAACCCACAAAATAAATAAAGATTCATAGACAGCAACATGATAAGGAGAATAACCCTGCAGCTGTGCACAAGTACTTAATGCGAAGCATATTGTGCATTTTGGTAATAGTAAAATCTTAATTGAGTAATATTCAATTGCGTTGCTCCCATGGCTTAAGGGATTAACATGTTATTCTATAATATTAAAAAGGTTTTGATTTTTGTGAAGTTACTACATTTTCGTTATATGTATGATGTTGTTTTGGCGAAAATTATAGTATTTTTATAATTTTAATTTATTTCAAGGTTATAATAGTATTTATATATATAATTTTTTAAGATTTCAATACCAAAATGACGTCATTTTGGGAATAAATGTAAATAACTTATTTACATTAACTGCTGAAATATTTTTCCCTATTAAAAAAAGAAAATAATAGTTCATACATGATATAGCCATTGGCATGTAAAACCTAAAGAATGCTAATTACAAATTTTACAAATGGATATTATTGTACAGCCTCGGTACGTACCCAGTAGATACCATCTAGCTAGATAAGTCTAATAATTAATGATATTGCTTAATAGAGCAATCTGATTTGGATTAGACTTCTAAATAATTATATTATAAATGAAATTCATTTCCCCTTAAATTAAAGGATTTTATATTTCTCATGTTAAATGAGAATTGAAATCTCATGTTGTAGAGATAAAAAAACATGTGGGACCCATGTGTTAGAAAAAATTAGATGTAGGACCCATGTCAGCACGAAAATCGAATGGTGTGTAGGAAAGTTTGGATTCTTATGTTAAATGAGGAATATAAAACCCTAAATTAAATATTAAAAATATTTATATAGAAAGAAAAAACAAGTTGCAGGAGAATCATATATGTAATGTGTTAGGCTGTTAGCTAATCTTGAATTCTCACATTTCCTTTTTTGTTATTATTTTATCTTATTAGGATACATGAACCCTATTTTATGTTTTGGCAAATGAACAAGATGACTTAAATTTAAGACCATCTCGTTCAAAAAAGATCGATTGAAGTGTTGAACCAACCTATCCACAGGACCACGTTCCATAGCCGCCGTTTTTTAATTTATGGTTTTTGTTTAAATGTTGGATTCAGTTGATGTCGTTTAAAAGTAACTTTTTAGATTTACATGAAGGCTTACCGGTCAGAATTTGTGTAAATCACTAAAAGGACATAAACGTGTATCAGGATATTTCTTTTTTCCTTATATATTTTTAAAAAATAATATTATAGTGTGTGTATAAATTAATAAATTAAAACAAACTTTAATCAAAAATATTTTCAAATTTTTATTTAACAAATTATTTACTTTAAAAAAAGTTTATTAAATAGGTACTTATTATTAAAATTATTTCGACAAGCTTTGGGTTTTTTGAATTTTTATATTTTTGCAATATATATAAGGTAAGCTAGCAGTCCATTGGTCTGTGCATGGTCTGATGCACTTCGTTTTAAGTAATTAATTAATAAAAGAAAAGAGATAGTTATATAATGAAAGTATTTCATAAGAATCTGACAAAGTTCATCATCATTTTTAATTAGGTTTCATTTCTCTCTCCCGGCCCCCTCTTAAATTATCCAAGGCTCCCAACGAGTATGGGAGTTTCTTGTGTTTGTTTCTTCTATACAAGTATCTTAAAAAAATAATGTGTTATACCACTATGGTCTGTAATGCATATTTGTCTAGGTTCTAAGAACATAGTTGAAATTCAATGAGTTAGTTTAGTTTATGATCAAATTGTATGTGAATAATCATAACTATGTCATGGCTGTAAAGAGTATTTTTAGAGTAAAGTTCCTTTTTGGTACTTAATAAAAGATACGGTCCCAATCTCGTTTCTTACAAAAAAAAAAAAAAAAAATCAATTTTTTGTTCCTCTACAATTCCAATTCTTAAAAAATGTGATCCCTCATAAATTCAATTAAGATCTAATTTAGTCCCTAAAAAAAAAAAGAGTAATATAAGTTTTTTTTGTAAGGGACAAAAGTGAAATCGTGTTTTTGTTAAAGACCCAAAGTAAACTTTACTCTTATTTTATGAAAATACATTTTTTCTTATCAATTATTGTATTGATATTTAATAGCCAAATAAAATCACCGTTTTGTTTATGAAAGAATTTTTTTCATTGTAAATCTCTTAATATCGTTTGAATGCCTGTTTCCAAAAAAAAAAAAAAAAATATCGTTTGAATGCTCTACTTAAAGTTGTAAATGGCTCCAATACATAGTTATAATATTAAAATAACAAAACTTTAGAAATGTAATTATGTACAACCCGTAATAAATAATTATAATATTAAAATTATTTTTTTTCTCTCCTCAGTTGCTTTTAAGAGGCTTGTCGGGTGTAAGAAAGAAAAAAATAACTTTAATATTATTACTATACACCACCCATAGCACATAGTTATTTTTTTTACTGCACCAAACCTTATATATAGTAATATTATACATCATTTTCCCTATATATGAGGTAAATATTTCAATAACCACTTTAGATAAGCTTATCTACAGCTAGCCCCAAAATTACATCATTTTGATTAATGAAGGATGTTTATTAATTTTAGGTAAATTAATGAAGGGTGTAGTAAAATGTATATGATAGAAAAATAAATAAAATTACAAAAACACCCTTCATTAATTCACCTAAAATTACATAAACATCCTTCATTAATCGAAACGACGTAGTTTTGTGGCTAACTGTAGATAAGCTTATCTAAAGTGGCTATATATATATATATATATATATATAGGGAATATTACTCTCATGTTTTACATAAGTGAAAAATTCTCTCACGCACTCACAAATTAGAGGAGGAAAAAAATATAGAGTGGGTCTCACCTGTGATTTGTGAGTGCATGAGAAAATATTTCTCTTATGTTGAAAGAGATTTTTTTCTACTAGTGATCCTTCGATTTTCGTGAAATATGTTTTTTTAAATAAATGTGGGCCCCACACTAATGTTGTCTATATCATGAGAAAATTGAAGCACCGACACTTCAAACACCATGCAGACCTGTTGTGTCCGACACTTTCCGACACTCCCTGACACTCGACACTCCCTGACACTTCAATACACGTTATATAAATTCAAAAAAAAAAAGATTCAAAGGTTCCATCTATTTTATTCGTTGGATTACGACTACCATTTTATTGAGTTTAATATAAATATATGAGACATCTTATTTTTTTTTGCAAAATTGGTGAATATTAAAAGTTGCGTTTCATTTTTTTTTAAATTATTGAATATTAAATATAATATACATTACATAAATTAAAAATATTATTTAATATCAAAACGTATCCTAACGTGTCGAAATTTAATATTTTAAAAATTAACGTGTCAGAGTATCGTGTCACGTGTCCCGTGTCGGTATCGGTGCTAGATAGCTTTTAAGAGTACATAGTATAATTTGTAAATAAAAATTTGTAAATATAATCTTCGCCTATATATCATATATATATATATATATATAGTTTAATATTTATTCTTTTACAAGAAATAAATTGTATATCCTGTACAACATAAAAGTGTATTGGGTCTTAATACACTTTTAGAAGATAAATTTAGGGAAAAGTAATTCCACTGTTGCTGCAAATTTGATGTTCTTCAATCGGTGAGAGTTGATTTGCGTGCCAAAATTTCATTTCTTTTTTTTTTTCTTCTTTTTTCTTCTTTTTGATCGATGGATCCCATTTGATTGTGTCAGCTACAAAATGTTTTGCATAAGAAGATACAATCCCATAAATTTATCATCTCATGTATATAAGTCTCTCATGATTTGAAAACAATGTTCTTGTGGCAAGAGACAAGAAAAGACGGAGATTGGAGACAGTTAAAATTCCGTATACGTTGTTATGAAAAAAAAAATAAAAAATTCCGTATACGTGGGAGTGGGATTTAAAAATAACTAAACTTTTGTTTTCTAACTTTATTGTGCCTAAATAACGAGCGGGTATAGTGATTCCTTACATGAACAGGTGTATAGTGCATGACCACCTGAATTACTGCACATTAATGACTCACATTTAAGCACCAAGCATGTTATGGTATATTCGTGCGATAGGATAATATATATATATATATATATATATATATATATATATATATATATTCAACTATAAATAAATTAATGAAAATTAAAAAAATATAAAATAAATGGGAAATATTTTTATCGTTTTAAAGGATGTAACTTTATATTATTTTAGATGTAACGATATTATTTTGTTGTATAATTAGTGATTTTTCATATTCTTTCTCCTCTATTTTTTCTCTTCTCCTAATTTTATGGAAGAAATAGAATATAAAAAATCACCAAATATATACTAAAACAATGTTGTTTCATCTAAAATTATGGAAAGTTATGTAATTTAAAACAATAAATATTTTCCCAAAATATCACCCCCAAAAAACCAAACTCTGCCTATAATATTTATAAGGTTTTTATAAGAGTTATGTTGTAGGAAAAGTGATTGTGTAATGTTATAGAGATTCGTTTTGCGTGCCAGAGTTTTTTTTTTTGCTGCGGGCCCCACAAAATGTTGTGAGTGTAGGAAAGTTTTTTTAGTCATGTTAAATGATAGATGATAAACCCTATTTATAAATATGTCTGAATAATATAATTCTTAACAGAAAACCATGCCTTTTTTTTTTTTTTTGAAAAAATAAAAACCATGCCATTTTCTCTGTTGACGCATGCCGATGCTGATGAAGGTGCGTGACTTGAATTGGGTCGTTTTTGTTCATATGTCGTTTTTGTTCATATCCGGCCAACTGCTGCGCCGGCCTATCCAAGTGGATTATATGCGGAAATCTTTCTTTATAGAAAAATATTAATTTATGGATTTTAGTATGAACTTTGTGATTGTGACATTAATTAGTTTTATCCTTGATTTGTCAAAAATTTACGTTTATGACGCAGCTTAATATATGTAATCTGGGTTTTTTAGGACTTGGAAGGATTTTGAGGGTAGCAATGTTGCCATTGGTGAACAATTCAACCTTTGTTTTCAATGGCGATAAGCCGATAACTAGTCACTACATTAAGCTACATTGAAAATCAAAACATTAAGAGAATTCAGACACTTTAGGAAAGATATTTAATTTTGATATACTAGTATTGCACGTCAGTGCATTAGTCACTACTTATACTAATTAAACAAACTTTAATTAGGCACTACATTAAGCTACTATGTTTACATGCTTTTAAATGTAAGGTGTTATGGACTGAATCTATATCCTAAGAATCTTATTACTACTAAGATTGGATAGGGATATCACAACCATATAATCTAGAGAGGATCAAGGGATAAGATTCCTATTCTCATCGATCAAGGCATATTTCATATCAATTGGGATATAAGGCCCAAGATTATGAAAGTAATACTTATAAGTAAGAGACTAAAGTCGCCAGGTACACACTTTTGACCTATTTATTATTACTACCAACATTATGCACATACTCATGTCTTGGCTACATGATCATTGATTGTGCTGATTAGAGTATTGGCGATAAGTCAATCAGGATATCTATCTCTAAAATATCTCTGAGCGCATATCCTTCAGGTGTTCTTATACGGTTCAATAGGATCGAACACAAGGGAAAAAGCAAAGAAAATAAAGGAGATTCTTCTTGCCACACCCATTTCTTAAATAAAACTTGTGCTATGTCTACAAAAGGATTTGTGCCTTTACTTAAGTTTTTGGAAGGGTCTTCAAAAATAGATAAGTATGGGGAATTAACACTCTCCTTAATTAATTTAAAGTAGATTCTTTATTTTTTTACCTCGATTTGTTAGAGAAAATTTTCAAAATTTTAAAGGAGAATGAAGCAATTATTTTTCTTCCAAACGATAACATAGATTCTTGCAATGGACCCAATATGATTTTGAATCCGTGAACCGACGATTGAACCGCGATTCAACCGGTACCAGTTTTGGAAAAAATATTTCCAATGTTGGAGCTGTTGGGATTCGAGTCTCGTAAGTAAGGGGTGTAAATGAGCTGGCCGGGCTGGGCTTTGGCTTTCCTGGCCCAAGCCTATGTAAAAAATTCAGCCTGGCCAACTGGTCTATTAAAGACTTTATTTGTAGTCCAAGTCCGGCCTATTTTTAAAAATAAGAAACCCTGACATGGCCTACAGGCTACAGGCCTCCCACTGTAGATACTAAGCAAAGAAAATAATTGTATAGAGCAAAGAAAATTTCATTCATACATGCACTAGTACTTCTCATAAGAAAAAAATGACAAACAAGAAAAAGTCAACATAATACCTCAGACGAAGCCGAGAGTGAGAAGTGACAGTGCACATAAAAATTAGTATTGGTATTGGTATTTTGCCACATAAAATAAATATTATTATTTTATTTTATTTTAATAAATTAAATAGACCAGCCTATAAGGCTTTAAGTCAGGCTTGACAAAAATGGCCTATGGCCTATTTGTTAAAAAGGCTTTCTTATACGCTTAAGCTTACTCTACATTCTCTGAAAGACCGGGTTAGACCAGACTCAATATAGGCCGGGCTGAGCCAACCTGACCCATTTACACCCCCTACTCATAAGGATGACAAACAACAACTTACTTTTAGGTTACATTTGTTTGTTAGTTAATATGCATTATTTAATATATTTATCATATCATTTAATAGAATTGTTTCAAATTGAATCTAGTGGTGATTAGACCTTGTTGTGAATATATAAATTATAGTATTTACATTAGGTTACATTGGTTCTTGGTTCACTTGCACTATTAAAATATTTATTATATAATTGAATATAAAATATAAATTTATATACGTATCTAGTTTATACGGTTAAACCAATTATCCAGTAATTGGTGCCTACCAAATCAATGACTTATCCGGATTTAATAATGAACTCCTTTTGACGCATACATTGTTGTGGGAACAATAAAGTCTACCGAGGCATTAATTCGAGTATAGAATGTAGCATAACGGTCCTGGTTCAAATGCTGGTTGAGTCAAAAAAAAAAAAAAAAAATGTAGCACAGACCACCGGACTCTGTTTGATTTATGTTTTTAAAAATAATTTTCTAGTTTTTTTTAACAAAAAATAAAAAAAAAAACTCATTTGGTAAGTCTATTTTGTAAAAAAAAAGTTTTAAAAATTGTAACTATTTTTTTGTTTTTAGAATCAAATTTAGAGGACATGTCTGAGTTATTTTTATTTTATGTTTTGGTTTTTAACTTTCAAAACAAAAAATACAGAAAATAACTATTTCCATAATTATTTTACAAAATAGTTTTAAGAAGAAGAAAAAATCAAAACAAAATCAAACATAGTCATACGTCTTTTCCTCTGTCGTGGGGTTCTCTGTCACAACTTCAAGTGCCCTGCAACCTCCACCACTAATGTCTGGCATTGCTTTCGCTAAAGAAGAGCCTAAAGCAAAGGCATCCGAAATTCCAAACACCATCGGAGAAAGGATGCAGTGATTAAGTAGATTAATCATATTCGAGCACGGTCAGATTCATATTGAAATTGTTCCCCCAATATTATTTTATTCATCTCCGAAATGGAAATTTCTTATTAAAATAAACAAATTGATTACTACTTTAAAATACTGAATATTGATTGGTATAGACATATAAATCAAGGGTAATACACTAATACTATTATCCTTCCTGCTGAGAAAAGAGAATAGGGTGAGAGAAAAATTTGACATGGGACTCACCTATTGAATGTTCTACAATAAGATAATACTATTTTCTAACAGAAGAATAATAATTATTACCCATAAATCAATTATCAATAATATGTATTTATAACGAAAATATGAATAATAATGTGAAAATTTCTTTTATCTTTATTTTTTTTTTGGATACAAAATTTCTTTTATCTAGACGTGAGAAAAAAATTCATATTATTTATTCATTTTTTTTAGTTAAACTCATCTTGATGACTAGATCATTAATTAAAAAGGATAAGTATTGTTCTCTATTTGAGAAATTATTTTATCGTTTATATTTTTTATCACGTGAATTATAAAAAATAATAATATTCCATTCAATGTGGCTAAAGTATATTCAATGACTTGTGATAAAAAAAATTAATCCACAAACACATAATTTTTTTTTTTTTTTTTGATTTACCTATTTGGATGTAACCCAACTTGTACGATAAACGTTCTATGCGTCTAAACCACCACGCAAGCTTATATTCAGTCCGGTGTTATTTAAACCGGACCGATCCGGTCGGGTCGGTCCGCGAACTGGTAACTCGGTCATATAATCGGTCTGGTTGAAGTAACGGACCGGCTATGCATTAGATTCGGTGCGATCCGATGCGACCGGCCAGTTTTCATAAAAAATCGGTGACCCGGCTCGGTCCTAAAAAAAAGGGAAAAAAAAATTTTCAAAAAAAAAAATATCATAATAGACATATTTGAATATTTTTTGCTTATTGACTTACATAAGTTATATACCTACAACACTAACATTATCTCAATTATGAACTATGTTAAAAAAAATTAATTAATTTATAGTTAGAGATGTCATTTTTTGAACTTAAAGCCCCATATCACGATCATTATATTTTTGTTTGATCTTTTATTGGATAATAATGTGATTTATTATTTTTTATATTAAAATATTTGAACTTTTTATTATTATTTTTAAATATTTGAATATGTTTATAATTTTTTAATATAAATTATAAAATTACATATAATTATCGGGTCATGCAGTTGAACCAGTGATCCAATACCTTGACCGGGTCAATAACTAGGCCGATTTTAATAACATTAATTCATTCCATTCGTGTCTTTACATATTAACTTCATTGTTGGGACCTATATAGCACGGACACGTAGAATTTTTTGAAATTTTGCGTGTCGGACACGTATCCCACATGCTCGGACACGCGGTCAATATTTGGGGACACGCATCAACGCTCGGACACGCTTTTCCGACACGTAGTCAACTTTTTCGGACACGCGGTCAACGCTCGGACACGCGGTCAACGCTCGGACACGTTTGGACACGTTTTTTTATTTTTTTAACTAAATATAAAAGAAATAATTTATAAATTGATTTTTTTCTGTTATGAGACTTGACATAAAAAATTAACAAAGTACGAAAAATTATTTATATTTATGTTATGAAATTTAAATATTTGATTGGTTATATGACTTATTATGGACTCTTATATGTATTAAATATAAATTATATTATATATATTAAATTTTTTATTTAATATCAAAACGTGTCCCAACGTGTCCAAATATAACATTTTTTAGAATTAACGCGTCGGCGTGTCGTGTCATGTCTCGTGTCCGTGTCCGTGCATCATAGGTTGGGACCTATCACGCTATTATATATTTTATTAATATTTTTAAATAAAAATAGGCTTAAAAATAATAGATATGTAAATAAATAATAGGTCTCATCATTACTTAAGACTGAAATATTGAAATTTAAATGAAACAAGCAGAGCCCTACACGAAATTATAAATTCTAGTTACATTTTAAAATGTCTTGACGTGTAAATTTCCAAAATGGAATCAAATATTAAATCATATAAGAAAGTGGCTCAACCAGAAATGTCTATTCAGATTGTTGATAGAAAGTATCTTTCCTATCCAAATATTCGAAACGGGGAGCAAAACACCCTTCACAATAACAATATGAAAGCAATACAAACAACAAAGAGGTGAGGTAGCGAAATTGGAAAGATGCTATTTTCCTAAAATAAAAAACCTTTCTCCATTTCCAGGGAAGGTACAGTGTAACCAAATATTTGTAGGGAAAAATATTTATCTTTTTAAATGACACAACTTATATCCTTTTACTCTCACAAAGAGGTGAGACCCATGTCTTTATTTTTTTTGTCAACTCTCTCCTCCTTTATCTATCTTAAAATAACACAACCTTACGTCCTTTAAAATTACACACACTTTACCCATATTTGTATTAAAAAAAAAAACTGAGCTCTTAAGGAAATCGTTGCTCTATAAAGTGCTAACAATTGGGGCCCTGTGACCCTTTTGATTTATTCATTTCTTTAAAAAGAATCAAGCATCATTTCAAATTTTCAATGCTTGGGGATTGGGTGTTTTATGAAAAATAAAATATATCTTGGTTGGGCCTGCTGGCTAAAAGGTTAACCTGGTCTTGGTCCCAACCATATAGGCTTGAAAGTTTGACCCAATCCTGATTAACTATTCAATGAAATGGGGCCAAAACCTAGCCCACATTGGTTAGGCCAGTCCGTTTCTACAACCAAGTTTATATCTTGATTACCTCTATTCCATAGTTTTAGGGTCTAAATTGACATCGATCCCAAAAATATTTTTTACTTTGTTTTTTTTGGTACATTGCGAGGTATTCTTATTCAACATTCTCCGGGTATCATGCCCTCGAGGTACGGCCCGTTTGGGCTAGCCTCTCATTGTGACAGTGGGTGCACTAAGCTTCGCAACCGGAGAAAGGACGAGACTAATTCCCCAAAGTTTATGTTATCAAAATTACATAAACACTATTTATTCTCTCTCTTTGACTATAAAAATAAATTGTTATCAAATATATAATTTTTACAGTAGACTAAAAAGTGATTTATGATAATAAATTTAGAATCGATTATGATAAAATTAATTTCATATTTGAATATGTTAAATAAAATGTAATTTTAAGATAGATTGTTTTGCTTAGATTGTCTTTAAAAACAAAGAACAAATAGCTTTTGCATAATAAATTGCAACACGGTATGAAATGATTGATCTAGATATGTAAATTTGTGGTTAATTCGGTAAAAATGTCAAAATTTCAAAATAATCAGCTATTGCTAATAAACAGAATGCTTATGTTTTTTTTTTCTTTCTCAATTTAAAAAAATGCTATTAAAAAAAAGTTTTTTTTTTTTTTTGGAAAAAAGGAAGATACAACAAACAGAAAGAAAGGCAAAAGCCTAGGTCAGACCATTCTGGGAGTAGTAACTCCCATCTGGTCTCTCAAAAGTAGCTGGTTGCACTCAACATGAGGCAGTTCAAGGATCTCCATGTTCCAGTTATGAACAACAGCGGATGAAGCTAACCAGTCAGCAACCGCATTTCCCTCCCTGTATGTATGGGTTAGATCAATCCTCTAGTTCCTCCTAGCCAAAACATTAATTCTCTTAATCAGGCTGCTTAAAGGATGGCCGTCATTACACCCTTCCTTCGATAGCATCACTGCCGTACTGGAGTCGCTCTCCATGCAGACGTTCTTGAATCCTCTATCCCAAGCTAGGGTCAGACCAAGAAGGATACCTCTCAATTCGGCTAATAAAGCGTTTCCTTTCCCAGTGTAGCATCTAAAACCCACCAGCCAGGTGCCTCCATCATCACGGATAAGACCTCCACACGAAGTTCTGTTGCCATCGAGGGAGCTCGACCCATCTGTGTTAACCTTAACCCAACCTGTAAGAACCCGCACCGCTAATTAAGGTAATTAGTAAGTTAATTATGTTAATTAGGAAATAATTCCATAATTGACCCTAATAATTATTAATGGGCTTAGATAATTATATTGAGTAAGTAAAAATGCTGAAAGTCGCTTTTCGGAAGAAAAGCGCAGATACCGGTTCTGCTACTCGGTATAAATGCGCACCGGAAAAGTATCCCGAAAAATTATAACGAATGCATGATAATTACTAGAATATTATGTAGGACTTGTAAAACAAGTTTCAAGTCAAAATGACGTAATCTGATGCCAGAACTGACACTGGCTATGGAAAAGCGCGTACCGGAAAGGTGCTCCGAAAAATAAAATAAAAATATGAAAAATCTTAGAAAAATGCGTAGGTCTAGAATCCGAAGTTTGGGATCAATATCTTTTACTTTGCGATTAAGGCTAATACTGTGCGATTAGTGGCTTGTGCCTATAAATAGACACATTATGGCACTAAACCCTAGGCAGCCTTATTTTCCTACGTGAGTTTTCTGCAACCTTGAGGCAGCCCCCCTTGTTCCTCCATTTCTTCTTCCTTTCTCACCAAAGTCACCTCCTTTGATCATTGTTTCTCCTCTTGATCAAGTGAACACTTGAGTGTGGGCATTGGAGAGTGCTTGGGTGCATATTGTGTGTGGTGAGCCTTGTTTTTCTGAGTTGAGATGTAGTTAGAGAGCATGAGTTTGAAGCTCTAGTGATGGCTACTTTGTGGTAGTCATTGTGAGCTTCAAAGTGCCACCTTGTGGTGCAAGAACCCACCTTGGTGTGCCATTTTCGTGCTCCTACTTAGGCTGAGTTTGAAGTGTCTTGGGAGAGCTCCAAGAGCACACCTTGCTCTGTTTTGAACTTTGGTAAGTTCCCTCACCTTTGATCTTAAGTTTTAATGCTTAAAGTTGGTGTCTTGACCATGTTTAATGAGTAAACAAGAGGGTATAAGGTATATGAACCTAAAATGAACTAAAGATGCATGCTTTAACGTGTACATGTATTAAAAGTTGGACCTTTGGGATGGATATTCACGAAATGCAGAAACTGCATTCTGTCGTGAGATATCCGGATATTTGTCGAACAGATATCCGGATATCAGTATCCGAATATGGTATCCGGATATTGATATCCGGATATGGGATCTGGGTATCCGGATATGACATATCCGGATATGTCCAGTGTGATATCCGGATATGGCATATCCGGATATGCCCCTTCTGATATCCGGATATCCTGGGTTCTGCGCAGACAGTAGCTTTACTGTATGAACAGTAAGCTATGGGGTGTGTGTGGACCCTAGTTTAAGGAAGTTGGACTTCTATAATAAATGGACTAAGTCAGAATCATATGATTAAGGGCTTATGGCTTTGTTGGAAGCCTTAAGACGTAAAACGTAAAGGAAAGGCGTAGTCTTTAAGTTGTATGCATGTTGTGCATTAATATTGACTTGTTAAATGGTCCATATCAGATTGTGATACTGCTGTTTGTGGACTAGTGAGTGGTTGGACTCTTGGCTTGGATAGCTAGCTTGCAAGGTAAGCTTTCGTGTCCTCGGTTTAGCCATTTTGATGTTCCACCATGTCCCATGGGGATGGGTTTATGCATGCTGTGTTACATGCTTTGATTATTTTGGAAATGCTGTTGAGCTATTTATATGCAATGAGCTTTTTATGATGCATGTGGTGTCCACCTAGACGGCAATCCTGAGTATGTAGTACATACAAGATGGAGAAGCATGTGGGTGAGGTGCAGGTAGTATCCATGTACTCATGTAGGCATAGACGTATTCCTACATTTCTCTGGCCAGTAGATTTGAAAGCACACATGACATGATTAATTGCTGCATCACATGTTTTTTTGAACTTATACTGTAATACTGTTTTTAGAACTTATATTACACATGTAAGTGAGCTTGGGGTGGAGACTCCTTGAGGACCCCTTGTCTTACTGAGATTTCTTGTTAGAGATCTCACCCCACGTTTGGGGACGCTTATTTCAGGATCAGGTAATGTTGAGGGCTCAGGTGGCAGGAGGCCCGAGCTGAGTTGATAGTTTGATATGCTGTTCTGCTGGATTGACTGCTGTTATGTTATGTTTTCCGCTTTATTTATGTTATCATGTTGAGACTGTTTTGTGGGCATTGTTGCCTTATTTGGTGAGCATGGGGTTTGTCCATGCCACATGGTTTGACTATTGTCTTTTGGTTTAATGTTGTAATTAAAGTATCAGGATTTTGACCCAGGCTGCATGTTGTAGTCCTGTGGTTTTAGATACTCACATTATATTTATGTACGAGGTATTCAGTTAGTTGTCTTGCAATTTACATACAGGCAGTATTTTTATGAAAATGATTAAGTAATCAAGTTGGTTAAGTTAATGACGTCATAATTGAATTAAAGAAAAAGTTATTCCGCATTTTAATTAAGCGTGGCTTAATACGATAGTGTGTTAACAATCCGGGTTAACACGGGCTGTTACACAACCCGCCTTAGGATAGTTCCATCTAATGAGACCTTCCACTTTCTTTCTAGGTAGAATACTCACTGCAGAGTGCAGGTTTTCCGCCAAGGAGATGTTATCGACAAGGTTTCTGATTTTGAGCAAGGTGTAATGGGCATTAGGAATAGTCCCATTGAAAATGTAATCATTCCTACCCATCCATAAGGACCGGCACGTGACTCCAAACCTGATTCTCTTCTGCTCACACGAGTTTCCACCTGTTTTACTAAGATTAGCTTCAAGCCATTTGTCCAATGGAAGGGAAAAGAAAGAAATAGGAATATCAGCCCCCAATAATCCTAATCCTCTCCACACACGACTGGCCCAAACACAGTCCCTGACGATATGAAGGTTACTTTCCACTGGAACATTGCATCTGGGGCAGCTTTCAACATCTGTCATGCCTCTCTTCTTTCTCTTTTCGTTAGTTAGCAGTTTATTGTGGAGAAGAAGCCAGAGAAAGACTCTAATTTTTTGCGGACCATTCCACTGCCAAGGAGATTGTAAGCATTCCTCACCTTGAATTTACCATCATAAGTTCCATCCCAAATTATTACATCCTCTCCATCGTCCTGCGCAGGAGGCGATTGCCCAGCAATTATATTGATAATATGACTCGGAAGATATCTAGAGAGAAGGCTCCAATTCCAGTAGCCATTGGAGTCCACCAATCTGTTGACACTCCAGTTAAAGATGTTATCAGGGATATGCTGCATGGCTTCGGTTTCCAGCTTCACTCTACAAGGGAGCCATATGTCTTTCGAGAAGTTGGTACTGTTATCAAGTTTCTTTTTTTCAATGAATAATCAGTTTTGTCCATTCCTCCCAAACATCCCACATAATACTCAAAACGGCTTTTCTAACAAGAAGTATGCTATTATGTAGGAAAATTAATCTTTCACAATCATGCACCAAGATCTGGCAGAAAGCCACTTCTGGTCATTTACTTTCAAGAAGTGTTTGCTATGCGCAGAAAACATAAGCAAGCATTTTATGTACCTTAATGCTGCAAACCATATTGATGTCATGAATCATGATCGATGTATCTCGACATCAATGGATTATAGTATTCAAAGATTTATCCTTTCCCTACGTACTACCTACTGGCAAACGATATCTGCACGTCGCTTCAACATTTCATCTGCATCAGGAGAACTTTGAAAAAAACTTAAATCCTGTCTGAAAGCTAAGGAAGAACGAAGCAAAGGACATCTTGGTTCAACCAAACATTGATATTGCGTGAGTATCTGTTTGCTTTAGATTTTGGAAACTTAATTTCAATTAACGTTAAAATTTTAATTTGTTGAAAAATTATTTTTTTTTTAAAATTTATTTAGATGATGAAATAAAATAATTTTAAACTGTAAATATAAATATATTTTTTACATTTTAAAGCTTTTCCCACCTAGAATCAATTCTACTATTCTAAAATTTCAAAAAATTAACTTCTCAACTAATTATACTCACCTCAAAATTGATTTTTGCAAAGTCAAAATTTTACCCAAACAGCAGCAAAGCATTCATTGCTTTGTCACTTAGGTTACTTTGGGCCTTCCCCTTCCACAAAATTCCAAATTTTAATAATAAATTAAATACATTTTCTATATCAGACAAGTAGTTAAAGGCTTTGGTGTTTATTCTTGTTCTGTTATCAAGACAGAGATGTCCAGCTCAATAGACTGGTATGTTACTCTTGGATCTAGTGCCCTCTCTCAGATATCTATGAAGGAGATACCTCGAGTTGAGCGGATCATTGTGCACAGAATACTATAGCGGCGTTTAGCCAATGGGGTGTATGTGCACAGTGACAGCGTAATAGTAGGAGAGAAGAAGTGTGTCATACCTTTGACATTTACCTCGTATTTATAGAGGTTACCTGTGGGTAGTATGGGTGGGCCTTTGGTGCCTCTTGATAGGGGCCCTGGCTCGCTTGCTATGTTGTCGCTGTGCTGTCGGATAAATATCCTTGATAGATATCCCTTTGAGTCAATGCTGACTCAGATTCTGAATAGCCCCTTGTTGGGCCTATCACCTTAATGGGCCCCCTCATATGGGTCCATAACAGTTGCACCTCAGCCAGACTACCTGGGCATCCGGGTTGCCTGGGTGAATTTGCTTTAAGATGAGTAGATGAGTGTGTTTGAGTTTTCGCGGACTTTTTGCATGCTCTTCATGTTCTAGAGTTTTTTTTTTCCCATCGGGGTGACTCTTTGCCTCTTATGTTGACGGGCTACCCGGTGAAATATTTCTTTGTATATATATATTTTTTACCGAGATTAGGGATGAAACTGAGCCACCGGGGTCCACTGACGAACTATCCCTCAAACATCAGCCCTTATATCTATTCTGAGTTAGGGATGTGCTTCGCGTTGTTGGGATCCAACTGGCGAGTTGCCCCTAAGCATCATTCCTTATGCATACGTCCTGAACTTGTAGCTTTCTTATGGAACCAGGAATGATTCTTCCTAGTCAACTATGTAAGCGGGTTACGCATGAACCCGACAAGATAGTCTGCATGTGTAATTGGGTATCGAATGTGCTTGAGTAGTTGGGATCCAACTGGAGAGTTTCCCCAAAGCATCATCCTTGTAACTCGGCTTAACATCGTTGTGTCCAGGTGTCCATTTCTTGGATCCCGGATGTGAGTGTTCAGTTCTCCTGACCAACTTCTTGTCAGTAATCGCGGATTGGAGGTGATCCTTTTTTCCAGGACCACACCTCTCCAAACCCGTTTTCATTTTATCGCGGATTGGGGTGCGATCCTTTTTTCAAGACCACATATTTCCAAATCCATCTTTACTTTATCACGAATTGGGGTGTGATCCTTTTTCCAAGACCACATATCTCCAAATCTGGTAGTGTAGGTGTCCGGGGTGCATATCTTATAGATATAGTTGGGTTGCTGTGCATTACTCTTGATCGCATTTTGTGCATATCTGATAAATATTCTTGTCGATCCGTGTTTCGGATTTATTTTCTCTTATTTCGTTCTTTCTTCGGTGCCGGGCTTCATGAGCCGATACCGTGAATGCTATTTCAACATTCCTCCCTTAAACTTTTTGGCCCGTCTTTTTGACTGTCTTACCGAGATCTTGAAGTATGAGGATTGCTGCTTTTCTCTTTTAACTTTGGTTTCATTCCTGTATTTGTCCCCCAGTCCGGCAATCGGAGAATCTGGGTTGTCAGGTTGTATTACTTTAATCCAAGCTCTGTATATCGAAATTCCGATTTTTCCTTTGAAATATATTTTTTCTGATTTGGGGATCTTTGAGCCCATTTTAACTGATATTGTTCGGCTTTGCTCCCGATTCTTCGCATTGTTCGTTTGCAAAGTTGAATTTCTCCTTGCTATAATTAGCCCAGTTTTATATACTATAGCTTTGTTTATTTGAGCTTGGCTGTGCCAGGATCTCGTTGTGATATCGTCTTTCTGTTTCAAACCGGCTGTGCATACTGTGTTTTTAACAAATTTTGACTTGATCAGAATCATTCACCTTTTTGAGTCCGACTTCCATTGCCGTGACGTTTAGACGGAACAGGGTGAGATTCCCAATTGAATGCAGTTCTATTGTCGGGTTCTTACCTAGCTCTTCTCATCTTATATTTCTGATGTTTTTCATCCATTTCACGCAATTGGAAGATTTTGCGTTTATACTAGCATCTTGAGTTTTATGCCTCCCTAATAACTTAGATATATTTTTCTTAGTATTCAAGGTTCATTAGATTCTAGAGTTGCCTGAAGTGTTCATTAAATACTTCGAAGGACTTAGCATTCCCTTGATTCTGATAAACAAGCTTGTTTCCTTGTTATCCAAACTTTTGCAGCGTTTCTCATTTTTTCGGGTTTTTCGTATGTGAGGTGTCTCTTGCCCCTCATGTCGACGGGCTGAGCATCAACTCGGCGAGATATTTCTCGCGTCCCTTTTTCTAGGTTGGGGATAATCTTGAGCTGCTGGGATTCGACTTACGTGTTGTCCATCAATGTCAGTGTTCATGCTTATTCCGAGTTCATGGCTTATGCCAAGGACTAATTTTCCTCGTTCCATATATGGGCAGGTTGAGCATCAACCATGTTTCTACTTCGGGTTAGGGGTGTGCTTAAGTTGTTGAAACCCATCTAGCGAGTCGCCCTCAAGCATCATACCGTTATCCGGAGTATGACTTTATGCCATTGGTTACTCTATCCACATGTTCTGCATGAACCCGATGAAGTGTTTAATCCGGTTAACGGTTGTGGTTTGTAGTCGTGGTTCGACTGTTGAATTGCCCCCAAGCGTCAGGTGTTTAACCCGGTTAATGGTTGCATATGTATATATAGGTTTGAAAATTTTCTCATGTGTTACCTTTATATAATTATTTTAATTATGATATGACAAACCTGCTCTTATGACAATTTCTCTTATTTCGAACCTATTTTATTAATTTTCAATTGCCCTAATATGACACCTCATAGCTACGTAGAATCTGTACTTGTGAGAATTCAATATCTATCGTGGATGACCACTAAATATAGAAAAGATGTTGCAAGATAATAGATATACAGGGGCAAAGTTAAAACCAGTCAAGGGGAATGCTATCTCCATTTCACCATGCTGGCAACTGAATAGAAAAGCAAACATGGGGACAAACAGAAAATGGCTCCACTATCCACAGTTACCAATGCTCACTCTACCTGCTGCAACAGTTACGACATTCGGGAGATAAAAACTCCCTAGCAAAATGACAGAACAAAGGTTTTTGAAGAGCATCATTACCGAAAGCAATTCAAGTGCAATCAAATCTGCACTTATGATAATGACTTATGACAACACCAAGTCTCCTTTCAGGGATGCAATGAGAGAGAGCAACTCTGATAAGGAGAAAATTTCCCTTGTGATAATTCTATTGTCAAGATACGACATATGATAATATTATTATTTATAACAACTAACAATTTTCCCAAGCAAAAGATGAGTAAATGATATGCAGGATAAAGAGGAGATGGATTTCGAAGCCGACTTCAATAGGCATATCGGCCAACACTCAACGATAAGCATCTCGGCTAAGTCATGGCCAGAGCTGGGATTAAACTTCAATAATTACAAAAATTTGGCATCATGACCAAAACGAGGATCAGATTTCGGAGCCGTCCTCTATCGCAAGCAGGATGGTTATAAAATAACAGGGAAATTTTTCGTTCCTTACTTTTATATCCCGAAAACTATTATCATGATTTTATATGACTTCGGT